>JAODAL010046212.1:0-31153 GCA_025379985.1 Phyllomedusa bahiana | reverse complement strand
GCCTTTGGGCCCTTTTAACTACATCGCTTGCGGTGGTCCAGGGACCCACTACCCACCGCTAAAAGCTCCTTTTTCCCCCTTGGTCCAAATAACCGCGCCTCTTTTAAGTTAGCCAATCACAAACAGAGCCCCGCTCTGCATTTCTTTTCCCCATAGAACCTATGAGAAAGTAGCTCGCGCTCTGTTTGGGCCCGGGGAAATAGCCAAGCCCCCGCAGCTCAACCAATCAGCTCTTTTCCCTGCATTTTTACTTATTTTGAACTGTCCCCTTTGAATTTGATTGGTCAATATTTCTCCATGGGTTAGAAGGGGTTTCCCTGTCGCTCCCATTCTGATTGGTCAATACTCCTCCATAGGTTAGAAGGGGGCACTGTCTTCCTATTCTGATTGGCTGGTTTATGCCGACCAATGAGAAAAGCGTACAAATTTGTTTACTGTATTTCCCGGCAATTCTCTATATTGCAATTCCCGATGTAGCGCGTTGTTAGGGATTTGACTGATTTATTTTTATAGAAGGTTTCAGCTCTTTTTCAGAGAATATTTTATACCTAATAAAAATTATTTTTTTAATCATACTCCATGCCGCACGGCCCTGAGAGCCGAGATTGCATTAGGGCCGATCTCTCCATAAAACTACAATGGGACAATAACTCGGGCCTCTGATTGGCTGGATAGCCAAGCCCCCACTAGTTCACCAATCAGATCTTTTCTGTAATTTTACTGTATTTTGAACTGTCCCGCCTTTGATTTTGATTGGTCAAAATTTTTCTCCATAGGTTAGAATGGGTCCCTGTCGCTCCAAATCTGATTGACTGGTTTATGCCGACCAATGAGAAGAGCTTAAACAATTTGAATTACTGTATTTCCCGGCAATTCTCTATAATCCCAATTCCTATGTAGCGCGGGTCTCGGCGACATAAGCTTGTTCGGGATTTAAATTTTTTTAAATGTTTATAGAAGGTTTCAGCCTTTACAGAAAATATTTTACACTTAATAAAAATCATTTTTTTTATCATACTCCATGCCGCAGGGCCCGCTGAGCGCCGAAAAATTCATTGCCCGATCTCTCCATATACTACAATGGGACAAGTAGCTCGCGCTGTGATTTGCCGGGATAGCCAAGCCCCCGCTAGTTTCAACCAATCAGCTCTTTTCTGCTTTTTTACTGTTTTTTTGAACTGTCCCGCCTTTGATTTTGATTGTTCTAACTTCTCCATGGGTTTAAATAATGGGTCCCTGTCACTCCTATTCTGATTGGCCAGGATTGCCAAACCCCCGCTAGCTAAACCCAAATCAGCTCTTTTCTGCATTTTTACTTATTTTGAAAGGGTCCCCCCCTTTTTGATTTGAGGGTCATTTTCTCCATAGGTTAAAAATTAAGAGGCGAATTGATTCAACAAAGTGAATTCGTTTAAATTTCAGGAAAAATTTTTGGTTTTCTGAACGAAGTCGAATTTTGGGGGATTTCGGGGAACGAAGTGTGCTTTTCTTTAAAAAAAAGGCTGCAGCCAGGCGTTACAGGGGGCCAAAGAACTCGGGGAAAAAGGGGCATAGCCTGCATGACATGGGCAAGATAAACCCAACAGAGACCGGGCGGGATTTCTGTGACTCCCCGGGCACGCTGGGGAGTCACACTCCCTCCTAAAATTGAGGGGGAAAGGGTGCTCTCGCGGCGATTGTGATAGCTTTTACTGAAGAACGTTTTTTATAAGCATTTTTGGGGGTCAAGCTTGTCTCAAGACTCTTCTCTTAATGTTCTATTTTCTTTTTTTTTTGGGGTATTGGATCTAAAGTCCAGTGGCGTCCACTGCAGCGCATATAATTTTAATGCTATCTGCCACAGCATATTGAAATATCCAAGGGGATCTAAGCCATTCCCTGTTTTTTATTCATTTAAAGAAACAGCGTTTTTACAATACAAATCCCCAATTTCTTTTTTTTTTTGCTCAATTCTTTTGCAAAATTTTTCATCCAGTGGTTAATAATTTTTATTTTCTGCGTGGGACTCCAAGAAACCGTTTTTTTCACCCCAAAAAAAAATTTTTCCTGTACAAAATTTCACAAGCGAAGGTTAATTTACAATTTTTTTCTTTTTTGGAAAGCAAAAAAAATACCCATTGTAACACGCACAAAGGTGTATTTTTGGCTGCTCTATTCTTTTGCGAAATTTTTACATCCCGGGGTTAAGTAAGCTTTTTTTTTTTCTGCGTGGTACAAAAATAAACCGTTTTTTTTTCACCCCCCAAAAAAATAAAATCTTCCTGTAGCATAATTCACAACGAAGTTAAATTACAATTTTTTTCTCTTGTTGTGTAGTGTTGGGGGTGTCCCTCGACCCCCGTGTCGGGTCGCAGGCACCCCCCCGCAACTCCGCACGTCTCCTGCCGGCCGGTGCCGCACCCGACGCTGGGGGCCCTGCGGACACCCGGCGTGCCCACATTGACTTACCCGCCACGCCCTGTGCCGTCCCGGCGCGCCCCCTCCGCGGGTTTCCGGGTGCGCCGCTCCCCCTACGGGGCGCGCGGCACTGCGGGAAAATTTTTTAAAGGGAAGCACCAGGTGATTGGTTTTCTCACCTGGTGCTTTTCCTTTTTGCTCTCCCCTTCCTAGGCCAGGGCCGAATCGAAAAGTGCCCTGTGCCTAGAGGGGAAAGCGTTCCAAACTGCCTAGTTCCTTTACCGTGTACCTACTCTCTGCCCCGTCCTGTGACCAAAATCTTGCCGCCTTCCTCCCCTTCCCGCCCTTCCTTGACCAAGAACCTTTGCCGCCTGCACTGACCTTCTCCTGTCCCCCCCAAACAGCTTGCTCCACGTTTTCCTTTTACCGCAAAAACCCTCGGCCCTGCCACCGCAAGCAAGTCACGCGGGGGTAGGGGACCGGGGTAAAAATCCGCCGCACAAGTCCATCCCGCTTTGCGGGGGGCTCTGGTGAAAACCGGACCTACTTAATTCCACTCCCTGGCGGGGCTTACCCATCGCTTGCGGTGGCCCCAGGATTCCACTCCTCTTTGAAACAGTTCGATTCGGCCAGGATCCCGCCAAGGTGCCTCTACCAACACTCTAACCCCCCGCCATTGTGGCCCAGCACCCCAACAACGCCAGCAAGCCCAACAGCTTAACAGCAACATCATGATGCACATTTCCACCACCCAAAACAGCAGTCAGCTGCCGTGGCAGTTTCCCCGGGGCAGCCGCTCCCGCATGCCCGCGTTGTCCGCGGGTCCGAACTCCGTTGTCTATGCCAACAAAGTTTAAGGGTTTTTCAAGGCCTGCGGGGGTTTAAATACCCAAGCTTACTTCACGGGAACTCATGGCCGGACATTTTCCCTCAAAAGGGTTTAAAGTGGTTTTTCGGGGTCAGTCTTCTGTGGGGAAAGGCCCCTATTTTTGGGCAACCCCCTGTGGGGCCCGGGGAGATGACCCTCCCGGCCAATCGGGAGTTTCTTCAATTCCCGAATGTCTCGAGGAACCTGGCCGCCCTTTTCAGGGGAAAACCCGCGTTCGAACCTCCAGAAAGGGGAAACTCCTCCGGGGTTTACTATGCTTTTAAATTTCCGCACTCTGGCGTCCGAGTTGGCATGGAAACGCGGCATTAGGGCCACTTTCAAAAGGCCTTTCCACCAGTTAAGGACGCTCTCTCCCCCGGGACCCCCCGTCCTCTTTTAAGTAGCTGAACCATCTGGGACTCGGATTGATATCCGTTTCTGGGAGAGGCGTGAGGAGCCCCCCAGGAAGGGGGCCCAAACCCTAACACTGCCTACCCCGCTTGGCACCGTGTTCCTTCGCCTCCACTGCCTCCTTCCAGCCCCCCTGAAGAGCCAAGCAAGGGGACAGACCCCACCAACTCCGCAAAAATTTGTCCCACACGGAGGGGAACAAATGCCTCTACTGGGGCAGTCCCGAACACCTCCTCGGGGGTTGTCCCTCCGTCCTCAGGGCCGGGAAACCACGCACCTAGGCTTCTGGGAGAGGCGTCCCATGTGAAGAACCCCTCTCCTCGGCTCTGCTGCCTTTTCTGGCAAAACAACCCCGGGGGTCCCCCTTCCAAGTGGCTGCCTTCCGGTTTCCCGGGGACCGCCGGTTTTTTATGACGCTGCATTGGTGACCAAATATCGTCTTCGTGGTCCGCCGGGACCAACCCTGGTCATCGCTCTTCTCCGGGGCTTCGAACGCCCCATCACCTTTCGGACTAAAAACGGTGATTCTTCAAGTGGACCCTACCAAAGAAAGATTGCATTCTTCTACCCCCCCCCCTTTTTCCCCTCAGCTGCCCCCCGGGGCTTCCTTGCTCATGCATGCCCCCTATGCTCGACGGAAAGGGCAAATTTTTTGCTTGGGGTCAGATTGCCAGCTCGCTGCTAGAGTACATCGGGGGTGCGCCCCTCTTCTCTTTTTGGGGCTCCCAAACCACTGTCGGGTTCTACCTCAAGCCTACCAAAGGACCCCCAAAAGATGTCTTCTCTGGAAACAAGCAAACTCTTCCCCCACATCGTCCCTACGATTGTCCCATTGACCTCGCCTGGGACTAGTCCACCCCGGGGCGGTCACCCGCTCTCGGTACCTGAACTCACTATGTCGCCTACAAAAGGGAATCTTCAAAAGGGGCTTCATCCGTAAGCTACCTCTCCTGCGGGTCCCGGGGTTTCTCTTTTGGGGAGAAAAAGGGGATGGGCCCCTTTACGACCGTGCTTGACTACGGGGTTTTTAAACAAACACCACAAAAAAACCGGATCCTTTGCCACTGTTTTACAGAACGGGTTTGAACCCCCGGGGAGCAAAAGTTTTCTCCAACTGGACCTGGGGGGGGGCCTACAACCTCATTCGGATCCGAGAGGTGACGAGTGAAAAACCCCCCTTTAATACTCGTATGGAAACTTTGAGCCCCCCCTGATGCCTTTCCGTCTATGCAACGCTCCAGCAGTCTTCCCAGGAGTTTGTTAACGACTTTTTTAGGGATCAATTTTAAAGTCTATTTTCCCAACTTTGGACGACATCCGGGTTTTTTTCGCCCAATTTGGAGCCCCCACCAGCCCCACAGTACCCGGGTTTTCTGAAACCCTACTAAAAACCCACCTCAAAGGGAAAAACGGGAAAAGTGCCAGTTCCACCAACCAGCCCCCGTTCCTGGGGTACAAATCTCGGACAAGGGGGCTGCAAATGGACCCCCGCAAAACGTCGGCTTCCTCCAGGGGCCTCGCCCCTGTCGGCCCCCTTTTGGGGCCACCCCAACGTTTTTTTGGGGTTTGCCAACAAATTACAGACAATTCTCCCCCATTTCCAAAACTTTGGTTCGCCCCAATTTGGCCCAACCAGGAAACCCCCAACCCCCCGTTTTGGCCGCCAGCCCCCGAAGAGGCCTTTTTCCAAATTAAAAGCCGCCTTCCCCTCAGCACCGGCCTATCCCTCCGGAACTGACCCCTTCTTTTTTGGGGGTCGACCCCTTCCGTGGGCGCGGGAGCTGTTCTCCCCAAAGGGGCCCAAGGGGAAAAATTTTGGCCTCGGGTTTTTCTCTAAAACCCTTTTCCCCGGGGGGGAATAAAACCCCCGGGTGATGGGACCCAAAAAACCCCTTTGGGGAACCCCCCCCGGGGGGGGGGGCCCCCCCCCCCAACAAACCACAAAAAAAAATTTTTAAAAAAAAAAAAAAAAAAAAAAAAAAAAAAAAAAAAAAAAAAAAAAAAAAAAAGGGGGGGGGGGGGGGGGGGGGGGGGGTTTTTTTTAAAATAAAAAAAAAAAAAGTTAAAAAAAAAAAAAGGGGGAAAAAAAAAAAAAAAAAAAAAAAAAAAAAAAAACCAAAAACCCCAAAACCCCCGATTCCCCCCCAACCCCCAAATTTCAAATGGGACTTCCCCCAAAACCACAACCCTTTTTTAAGGTCCCCCCCTTTATTTCCTTTTTAAAATTTGGGGCCCCCTACCAAAACTAAGGGTTTGGGGGGGGCTTTTCTACTTGTCCCCCGAACAATCCCCCCCCCAAACCCCCCCCTTTTCAAACCTTTTCCCGCCCAAAGTCCCCGGGCCCCCCCAAGCCATGGACCATCCCGAAATGCCCCCTTGGGGGAAAAGTTTAACTTTTTTCCTTTAGTTTTTCTAAAAAGCCCAATTTTTTTTGTTTTCCCCCTTGCCCCCACTTTTCCCAACAATTTTTTAAAAAAAAACCCGCTGCCCTCCCCCCCCCCAAAATTTTCCCCGCAAGTCAGTTTTCTCGATTTTTCCCCCCTTACCCCTTAAAGGGCCCCTTTTTTTCTTCCACCCCCCCTTGGGCAAGGGGGGCCAAGTCGGGGGAAATTTAAAAACCGCCCTTCGGTTTCCCCCCAAAAGGTTTTGGGTCGGGCCTTTGCCATGGGGGGCCCTTTCTCCCGGGACTTGCTTTTGGGGTCCCCCCCTCTAAACCTTTGGGGGTCCCCGCCCCCCCCCCCCTTTCCCCCGGGCCCCACCCCCCCTGTTTCGGGGATAGCCGGCCCCGGGTTCTCCTTTTTAAAGGGGCCCCGGTCCCTCTTCAGCCCCCCCCCCGTTTTCCCAACGCAAAAAAAAACCCCCCCTCCCTTTTCCCCGGTGATAGGTTTTGGTCCGCCAATTCCCCCCCCCTTTAAAAACCCCACCGCTGGGCCCCCCCATTTTCCCCCGGGAAAAAAACCCAAACCTTGGGCCAAAGGGGCCCCCCCCAGGGGCCTAAAACCCCTCCCGTTCCCGTTTAAGCCTATCCAAACCTTTCCCCCCGGCCTTGGGGCCCCCCTCCCCGGCGCTCCCCCAAATTCCTTTTCCGTCCCCAAAAAGGGCCCAAAAAAAGGTTAACCCCTTTTTTTTGCCCCTGGGGGTTTTTGGGGCCAAAAAGGGGCTTTGGGGGCCAGAAAAATTTTGGAAAGGGGTTTTGAGTTTTTTTGGGGGGGAAAGGGGGGAAGGAAGGGGGGGGGTATTTCGGGGCCCCCCCCCGTTGGGGCCGAGGGGAACCCCAAAAGGGGGCCCCCCTTCTCGGCCCGTGCCGCAGCCCACCCGGGCCCCCGGGGCCCCCGGGGTGCCCCCGCACCTCCCCCTCCCGGGCCCCGCCCCCCCCTCCCGGTTTTCCCCGGGCGCCGCCCCCCAGCGGGGCCGCGGCCTCAAAAAAAAAAGGGCGCACGCAGGGATTTTTCCCCCCCGGGGTTTTATTTTACTTGCCCCCTTTTAGGGGACGGGGCCTCTTTGGCCCGGGCCAAGGGGGGGGCGTTCCAAAAGGGGTTCCAAACCGGTTCCTACCTTTGCCCCCCCTTGCCCGCTTGGCCCCTTTTCCCCCCCCCGACCTTTGCCCGTCCTTGACCAAGAACCTTTGCCGCCTTTCCCCCCCTTTGCCGTCCCCCCACCACGAGTTGTCCACGATTTTGACCCACCGGGCCCCCGCAAGAAAGGGGGGTGTTTTGGGAAAAAACCCCCCCCCCTCCCCCTTTTTTGGGGGGAAAAACCGGGCCACTTAGATTCCACTCCCTGGCGGGACGCCATCGTGCGGGCCAAAATCCATACCCTTTTGCAAATTTTCATAAAAAATACCCATTTTAAAATTTTTTTTTTTGGCGTTTTAAATTTTTTTTCGAATTTAAAGGGGTTTTTTTTTTGTATTTTTTTTTTTTTTAAAAAAAAAAAAACTTTCTTTTTCACCCCAAAAAAATCACAAAATTTACCCAATTTAATTAATTTTTTTTTTTAACGTAAAAAAACAAATTTTTCCCAATTTGGGGGTTTTTTGGGGAAAGGGGGACCAGTTTTTTCCCAAGGGTTTACCCATTTTAGGGGCATTTTTGTCAAAAAGGGTGGATTTCAGAAAAGGGAAAAAACTACAAACCCCGGGTTTTGGACAAGAAAAAACCCGGGTTTCAACGGAGGTCAGGCCCTTCACCCGGGTGGGTTTCAAAAAAATTTTTGGAGCAAAAGGGCCCCTTTTTAACAGCAAGGGGGGGAGGGGGTACCCCTAGGCACAAAAACCCTTATTGCCCCGGGGTTTCACCCCTTTTCTTTTTTGGGGTGGGCCCTCCCCCTCCCAGAAAACAAATTTCCCCCCAGCCAAAATTTTTTGGGGGAAATAGAACCCAAATTTTTTGGAGCCCAAGGGAAGGGGGCAACGCCCCCCTGTCCCCAATTGTTGGGGTTTTTCCCCCCCGGGGGAAAAGGGTTTTTGGGCCACCCCTAATAAGGAATGAACAATTTGGGGGGAGTAAACACACTTTGGACGGAAAAGGGCCCAAACCCCTTCCCAAAAGGGGGGAAAAAAGGTTTGGGGGGGGGCAGGGAGGTTTTGGGGGGTCCCCGCCCTTGCAATAAGCGGGGAGGGCAGGGGAGAAAACCTTTTTGGGTGAAAGTGCCGACCCCCGGGGGGAAACCGGTTAAACCCAAGGGGTTACACCAAAAAAAAGGGGGGCCTTTGAAACAGGGGGAGCCCAATTTGGGGGGTTTTGGGCCCTTTCAGAGGGGGAGCGTGGGGTCGGGGGCCAACGGCCTGGGGGAAAACCCCCTTTTTAGGCCAAAAAAAAGGGGCGGGGGGTCATCGGGGGCCCCCCCGGGGAAACATCATCGAAGCTTCAAAATCCACCCCCGGGGTGGGGTTTTTTTTGCTAAACCCCCGGGGGGCCCCTTTATGGGGGGGGCTGTGGGGGAAAAATTAACGGGCGAGGGAGAAAATGGCCCAAACCCCCCGGGCAAACGCACCCCCTTCCGGGGTGGGAGCTTTCCCCCCCTTGGGGGACCTGCCCCGAGACCAGGGGGGTTTTCCGAGCCAAAGGCTCCCCCCACCTCTGCAAAGGTGCTTTTTCTTTTTTGACATCATCTCTCTCCAGATGCTCCTCTCCTCGCTACTCATGGTGCCAGCATTTTCAGCAGGCGATGCAAAGAGACACTTATGCTCCAACCATCCTAAGGTGCAGCGGGAACCGTGCTCCTGTCCAAGTTTTTGGGTATTGCATTTCCCCCTCCCTTTTCCAAATGGTGGACTCTGCACCATTCAGAGAACAAAGGCTTGCCCCGACCAAATGGGAATTCCCAAGCCGTAATTTTTTTTCCCAAAAAAGGGCAGTCCCCCAGCACTTCAAAAATATGTAAACAGAAGGGTCCAGCCTTGAGCTTATCGGTTTGTTCCAAGGTGAAAACGGGCAGCATGGACGTCTGGAGCGTAACACGGTCGGGGCCAGTCCCTGTCCTTTAGGGGCCCACGGGTGAATGTCTTCCTGCCCGGGGCCCCCCCCCAAACAATTTGGACGGGAGCCCCGCTTTCTCCCCACGTTGTCAAGCTGCGGCCCTGCCCCAATGTCCCCCCTCCTCCCCTCCACCACCGCCACCACATCTGGGGTGTCACGCAGTTCTACACCGTTTCCCTGGGCGAACAAAGTCACACAGGGGGGAAACTGCTCCGCGCATGCAGAAAAACGATGTTTTGCTTTCCCTCCGCGCCAACTGCAAACGGAACCATGGTGACGGACAAGGGAGGAAAACAGGGGGTCCGCGCTGCACTGAGGAGGGATGGTCCATTCAACGCATGGCGCACGGTTCAATCGGGTTTTAAAAAGGGTTTCCTAAGTCTTCCACAAATCTTCAAACATTCGAAAATACCAGGAAACTGTGCATGCACTTAAAACCTTTCTCCAAAGCCAGGAACACCCTCCTCGAATTGCAGCAGCAAACGGCCTCCCCCCAACAAATCTGAAAAACGATGTTTCCCCCCCTTGGAATTCCAGCCTGCACATTGGACCGACTGTATGAACAGAGAAAGGCCATTAACGATTTTTTGAGATCCAGGCGGACAGAGTACTCCCCCCCTTTAACTTTGATATCACCGGGCCTCATGCGTGGCCACTTTTCCGTTTGTTTAGGCCCTTTGAGGGGGCCACGTTTATTTGTCAGTCGCCACGACAACGGGATAATAAAGTCATTCCCCTGCTTCATGTCCTGGAACAGATGCCTGAAAAAAATCTGTCCCTGGGCAGCTGAAACTGTGGATGTTCGACTACATCTCAGGGCTCAGCGGCCACAATGAGTCCGCTGGGGAACAGAAAAGGGATGAGGAGGATGAGAGGAGGACCATTGGAGCAGAAGCTTTGTTTGGTGTGAAAATGAGTGGATTTATCTACCAGTGAACAAGAAGAGGAGGAGCAGGATTTCCACACACAGCACCAATGGGCCCCCACCCTTAGGCCGTCAGACTAACAAATCGACCCATGTGAATCGCCTCACAACCCCAAAACTGTGAGAAATTAGTCCCTGGATTCCAAACTACCTGCCTCAGCCACTATTCTGAATGCCAGCCACCCGCCTGAATGCCACACATCATCTGCTTTTGCCATTTACTCCATCTTGCCCAACCAACCATCTTTTTACCAGGACTGGTTATTTGCCACAACCCACCTCCACACTCCTGTCCATTGTGCCTCCTCTAAGAACTCATGCTGCTGCTGCCTGTTGCTGGGTGCCCATTGAACTTCCACAGTGGGTCATTGTGCCCACTCTCTGTCCTCATGCTTCTGCTTTGCTGTTGTAATTGCTGCCTTTGCGGTCCCATACCTCCAACGACTGTGTCCCCCATTGTGCCCACTCTCTGGACCCTCATGCAGTTCGTGCTCCTGCCGCCGTCTCACCCCCGTCCACTCCTCCTGTCATTATGTGCCACTCTGTGGCCCTACTCCTGTTTTGTGCCACCGCTCCTCCAGAATGTTGATTGTGTTCACTGACAGACCTCAATGCCCTGCAGCTGCCCGTGCCCGCCACACTGTGTCCTTGTGCCGACTCTGTGGCCTACTTCCTGTTTTTTTGCCACTCCAGAATGCATTTGTTGCGCACTGCCTGACTTCATGCTGCTGTCCTCCCGGTCCACTCACTCTCCCTGTCATTGTTGCTGACTCTGTGGCCTACTCCCTGTTTTTTTGCCCCTCTTCCAGGAATGTGATTGTGTCCCCCACTGACTGTGACCTTCATGCCGGGCTGCTGCCGTGCCCTCCACACTGTGTCATTTTTGTGCCACTCTGTGGCCTACTCCCTGTTTTTAAGAGCCACCTCCAGTAATGTCCTTTTTGTAGCCAACTGCCTGACATCATGGCTGCCCACTGCCCCTGACGCTCCATGCTGCCTTGTCCACCCGTTTCACCTCCACAGCTGTGTCCAATGTGCTACCACTGTGGCCTTCTCCCTGTTTTTTTTTTTTGCCACCTCCTAAAATGTCATTTGTGGGTCCACTGCCTGACCTCATGCGCTGCTGTCGTGACCTCCACACTGTGGTCATTGTGCCCAACGCTGTGGCCTACTACTGTTTTTTTGCCCACCTCCAGAATGTCAATTGGCCACTGCCTGACCTCCATTCTGCTGCATGTGGCTGCTTGTCGTGACCTTTCCTCTACTGTTTTCATTTGTGCCACACTGTGTGGACCTACCTCTTTCCCTGTTTTTGCCCCTCCTCCAGAATGCCCATATGTGCACTGCCTCCATATGACCTTCATGCTGCGCTGGTCCGTTGACCCCACAACTGTGTCATTGGTGGCCACTCTGGTGCCTACCCTGTTTTGCGCCCACCTCCAGAATGTCCCAATTGTGCCACCTGCCTGACCTCAAGGCTGCTGCTGTGCTGCTGTCGTGAACCTCCACACTGTTTCATTGAGCCACTCTGTTGACCTACACCGTTTTTTGCCACCCCCTCCAGAATGTCCCATGTTCCACTGTCCTGACCTCCATGCTTGCTGCTGGGTGGCCTTGCTGGGCCGGTAAACCCCCCACAATAAGACTGTGGTCATAATGCCAACTCCTGTGGGACCTAATTAACTGTTTTTTGCAACCTCCAGAAATGTAATTGTGCCACTTCTCTGACCTCAAGCTGCTCTGGCTGCCCGTCCATCACCACCACACTCTGTCACAATGTTTCCACCGTGAGCTCTCGAGCTTTGTTTTTTTTTTTCCAGCTTCGCTGACATGACATTTGTCCCAGGGCAACAATTCCCGCTTGAAGTATTTTTTTGGTCAGTTTTTTGCCCTCTAGTGCCCCATGTGAAATTTTTATAAGAAGCAATTCTAAGAGCGGTGGGCACCTCATCTGCGTGTCATAATACGAAAACAAACATGTGAAGAAAGACCAACCAAGCTCCCTATGCATATTTAAGCATGCCACAAAGTTCTAACAAACAAAGCACCCTGCCAGGCTCTGTGCAACCCTGAAATACTGTTTTTTTTAACGCGATTTCTTGTCCGAAGTAATTCGGACCGAAAACGAATTTGTGTCCCGGAAAAATCGGCGAGTTGACGAACGAATTTTCGTTGAGAAATTAGCCCCATCATTAGTTTATAATGGTTCCAACTGTCCCGCTCCTATTCTGATTGGGCTGGACTTTCTGTGCCGACCATGAAAATGAGCTTTACAAGAATTTTAGAAATTACTTGTATTTCCCCGGCAAATTTCCAAGTTATCCAAATTCCGCCCGAATATAGCGCGTTTTCTAGATTTTTGGAAAGTGATTATTAATTTATGTATTTTTTTTTTAGTAGGTTTTCCAGCTCTTTTTTTAGAGAATGTTTTGAACCACCCTTTTTAAGAGACGATTTTTATTGATTCATACACCGCACGGACATCCTTTTAATGGAAATTTTCTTTTCTCGCTGTTTTCCAGCCTGTCTCGAATCGGGAAGAGATGTTTTCGGCGCAGTCCCAGCACTGCGCCAAGAACACTGGCGAGGCGCGGGCGGAACCCTTTACAAACCGCATGTGATTGATTCGCACCTACCCCTCGGCGGCGAAATCTTAGGCCCGCAGTCCCCCGCCACTGCGCCTAATGCGCCGCACTGCCGCCTCACACACCTTGTGCGAGGCAAAAACGGAGGTCTTTACCAATGAATTGTAATAGCCGCTACCCCGGCGCCGACAAAAATCAGGGCGGCCAGATTTTCGCCGGAAAAACTGCCGGAAAGGGATTGCGCTCAGGTGGCGGCGAGAAGACATACATGTCGCCCTAAAACCAGAATAAGTTTTTGAACTAAGTTTCATAGGGTCTGAAAATAAACAAAGTATAATCAGAATAATCATTTATGAAAAAATATTCTTTTGTTATGTCAAAAGTGTTTGTAGCTTTTAAGACATCAACTAAATAGTTATGTTTTGAAATGGCCCAGATTACAATACTTGTCCTGCAGAGGCCTATACTTTGCATACTTATACATAGATTTTGGGTTGGAATCTTTTTGTTGTTTTTTTTTATGCTGAGAAGAGATGGGAGAAGTGGTAATTGTTTACATCTCTTGCCAAATGATTTATAAATATTACAGGCCATTAATCTGTGTACAATCGGGATTGGAAAGATCTGACTTGGAAAACCAGGCACAACCATATGGATGGATATGCCCAGGGACATAACTAGAGAAGCCTAGGCCCCATAGCAAACGTTTGGATGTGCCCTACCCCCCCCCCCCCCCCGCTTCCCCGCCAGCCCTTTCACTGACCATAAACATTTACCGGTGCCCATTAATAACAGTCATACAGTTACTAGATAAAACTAGGAGCAAATACCTCACCAGACATATTACCATTATACTGCTACCAAACAAATCCCATTATACCAACATTACCAATAATGCTATTACATAAGGACACAATAATACCGCCAGAACATGACCACAAATTACCACCACATAGTGATTGAATAATGTCCCTATACTATTGCGAAATATAGATCAATATACAAAGACAAATATTACTGCCGGACAATGACCAGACAGTGGTAATTATTAGTGTACACAGGCTTTGCATACTGTATATTACTGCCGTACAGTGACTATATAATGGTAATTACCAGTGTAAACAGACATTCTGCAGACATACATTCTGCAGACTCACCTGCTCTGGGATCCCCTTGACATTTTGGGAGGTGAGCTTAATACATTGTTTGATCAAATACTGTAAACTAAGAGTCCCATGTTTTTCATATTTTCCTTACAGTAATGCATTTCCAATATTCCTATATACCTTGAGGTTTTACTTAGTCTTTAGTGTGCCACTGATATTTGTGTTAGATAGACATATAAGTGATTACAGTGCAGTTGCATCCAGTGACTAACAGGAGATGTCTTCTGTAATGGGTCTTTCACTTTCTCCTTTCTTCTGCATACAATCAAGACCTCCAGGACGACTTTTTCCAGGCAGGACTTGTCCCTACAGAATTTGCACAGAAATATTGCACTTTCCCAGCAACTTCCTCACTGTTCCTCACCTCTGTACAAACTTCCTATTGGTGGGAGAGTTAGTACAGGGTATAGCTTAGAGGCACAGTCTCTTAGGTAGGTGGGGAGGAAAAGGGGACTAACTCCTGAAAATTCTGTAACATCTACGGCCTATACCCATCATAATCATATTATTAGGTATGTAGGAAAAGCACTAGGTAGATAGGTAAACGGGCAAGGCCCCAGTTAGGTAGGTAGTTCCTATTTAGTTAGGTAGACCACCGTAAGTTGGTAGGCTCTAGGAAGGTCATTTGGTAGGCCTCAGGCAAGTTGGTGGGTATGTCCAAGTTAGGTAGATTGGTAGGCACCAGGTAGGTAAGTAAGTAGGTCTTAGGTAGGTAAGTTGGTAGGCACCAAGTAGGTAAGTAGATAGGTCCCAGTCAGATAGGTTGTTAGGCCCAGGTAAGTAAGTAAGTAGGTCCCAGGTAGGTAGGTTGGTAGGCCCCATGCAAGTTGGTGGGTACGCCCAAGTTAGGTAGGTTGGTAGGCACCAGGTAGGTAAGTAAGTAGGTTTTAGGTAGGTAAGTTGGTAGGCACCAAGTAGGTAAGTAGGTAAGTCCCAGTCAAGTAGGTTGTTAGGCCCATGTAGGTAAGTATGTAGGTCCTAGGTAGGTAGCTAGACCCTATTTAGGTAGGTCGGCTCCAGTAAGGTAGGTCGGCCACAGTTAGGTAGGTAGGTCCCAGTTAAGCAGGCCCAAGTAGGTAAGTAGGCCCATGTAGATAATTAGGCCCAAGTTAGGTAAGTAGGTGGACCTCAGGTAGGTAGGTTGTGGGTGAGCTCCAGGTAGATAGGTTGTAGTAGGGGCCCAGGTAGGTAGGTGATAGGTGGGCCCTAGTTATGTAGGTAGTAGGTGAGTCCCACTTATGTAAGTGGGCCCCAGGCTGGGAAGTGGTGGTAGGTGGGCCCCATTGCTTAAAGAAAAGAAAAAAAACCTCATCTTTCTCTCCCTGTTCTCACAATGCAAAGAGTGGTAAGACGGCTTCTCTCTGTGAAGTCAGGTGAAAGCGGTGCAATGATGTAATGCTATTGTGCCGCCATGGTAGGCTTAAAGCCTAAGACTTTAGGTCTGTTAGTCTGAATAGCGTGGCATAGCGCCCTGCTCTGCTAAGATCATGCAGTCCCGGGAATCAAGGGCATTTACCCTTGATTCCCGAACCCTTCCTCTGAACACTCAGGACAGAAGGCCCGGGTGTTTTGAGATTGGATGCGGTGGCCCGGGCTCTCTGTGTCTGTGGACTTCATAGCTTTAGTGGCTTTAGCCAGTACCATGACCTGTTAGTTTTCAAGATTATGGTGGTTCCACGCTGCTGATCAATGTTTAAGCTTCCGTTCTCTAATAAATTGTGACACTTAAATTGGATTACATTCCTATTATTTGTTCATATTTCAACAATCTTTTTTGGTATATGGTGACTACCAGTTATCTCCTGCCATTATATGTATATAAACTGTACACATTTACAAATAATAATTGCTATAAAAGTTAACTCCAGAGTTATGGCATGAAGATGGTCAGTATACAGTATTATAATCTAGTAGACCCTCTATGGATGCTAGGTAACAGTATATAAGTGTATATAAGTGAAAAAAGGAATTTACTCCATAAATTACATAGTTCTTGACATTTTACTTGTGTTGAAAATAACTTTTAGTTTGTATCATACTTTGTAGTCAAATTGCAAAGGATATTTAAAATGTCAAGGGATTATTTCATGCAGAAACTACTTTTATAGTAATGTTTTCCATATTTGCCTTCAGAGAAGAGATGTGTGTTTTAAATCTTTGAGAATACACCAAAGCAACATTACCATGACCCCAAACACGAGAGACATTGGCCCTATTTTTGCAGTGGAGTTATCATTTTTCATGAAATGAAATCTTCAAATCTTCTTGAAATGTAATCCTGCAAAATCTTTTCATTGGGTCACAGTAGAATGACCTTTTACCTTTTCCAGCAAAATGAAAGTTTTGTCTCAGGTTTTATAGACTTTTAATCAGACTCTGGAACTAGAACAAATCTTTAAAACCTTTTATGCTAGTTTTTTCACATTTTAAGTAGATGTGAACAGCTAGCTATTTTTATACTCTTTACTCTGGCAGAAAAAAAGCAAAGATGACAGCAGAAAAGTATGAAACTTCATTTTGTTTAGGTTTCCATTTCTCTGGTTAATCAATAGATTCATATGCTAAATAATAATACATTTATTACTTAATCATAGACGAAATCATTTGCAGTTAAAATTTCACTTTCATCTATCAGATGTAAAGACGGATTATGTTAAACAACTTCAGAGCCCTTCCAGAATTCTAGGATTTTTGTTTAAATATTTGACTTAGAGTATATGTGTCCTTCTTATAATTTTTGATCACATTCCATTCTTCAGTAAATAACGTACATAAATAAATGAACCCTAACCAGGTAAAGCTGGGCTCACATCATCAGACAGATATAGTAAATGTTGAACAAATAAACAGCGCACTACATTGGTAACATAGTGAACCTATTAACAGAGCACTGTGTTTTCATAATTAGTACTAGAATGGTCACACTATATTATTAGCATAGTGCATGTAACGACGGATGTGGTAGTGGATCCTCTGGCCCACCACAAGCAATGGTATAAGCCACGCCAGGGAGCAGAGTCTAAGTAGGTTCGGTTTTCACCAGAGCCCGCCGCAAAGCAGGATGGACTTGCTGCAGCGGATTGCTACCAGGTCGCTACCCCTGACGTGACTTGCTTGCGGTGGCAGCGGAGGTGTTACGCGGCACAGAATCGTGAAGCAGGCTCGTAGTCGGGGACAGGCAGAAGGTCAGGACAGGCGGCAATGGTTCGTAGTCGGGGACAGGCAGAAGGTCAGGACAGGCGGCAATGGTTCGTGGTCAAGGGACGGAGGCAGAAGGTACGGTACATGGTAGACAAACAAGATACTCAGGAACACTTCCTCTCTAGGCACAGGGCACTATCGATTCGGCAAGGCAGTAAGGAAGGGGCAGGACTTAAAAAGGGTCAGCACCCGGTGAAACCACTCACTGGCACGCTGTCCCTTTAAATTGAGCTGCAGTGCCGCGCGTGCCCGCGCAGGCAGCAGAGACACACGCCCGAAGCACAGCAGGAGCGCAGCGAGGTAAGTGAAGGGAGCTGCGAGCACGCCCGCAGCCCAAGGGTCGGAACGCGGCACTGCTCGCAGCGGGGGGCGCCGCTGGGATGCGGCTGTGCCTGCGACCCGACACGGGGGTCGCAGGGACACCCGTGACAGTGCATTGGATCTTTGCCTGGCACTGGCTACAATTGTACATTGGGAAATGATATATACCCCTCCCATAGTCATATTTCTGCCACCTACATGTAAGTATACCTTCATTTTAACTTTAATGAAACGTTGTTCAAAACAAGTTCAAGCAAAAAAATAGTTTTATGGCAGACTTTATGGTAGATATATACATCTGGAGCACACCTTTAGCTTAATATGCCCACCAAACATAATGATCAAATATGATGTGAGTCTATTCTAAGAATTTTTAGTGGAATTGTAGGCACTTTTTGGCAAGACTTCCAGGGGTACATTTAGGGAGACATGTATGAAAGGGGCTTTCACACATTTCTGGCATTAAATGCATCAAACGTGAGTGGGCTGTGATGTATAATGCATCAAACAAATGTGTTATGTGCATTGTTCGCAAGACTCGACACTTTTTAATGCGCCTAACATGAGGGGGTGTTCTGGGGGCATGTTGCACCACACTTGTAATATTAGACACATAGGGCGACATATATGAAACTCGCCACGTCGGAGCGCATGTTTCCGCCAGTTTTCTGGCAAAATTTGCGCCTGATTTATGGCGGCGCCGAGGTGCGCTCATACATACCATGTAAAGACCGCCGTGCCTCGCCAGTGTGTGAGGCGCAGTGCGGGACTGCGCCTAAGATTCGCCGCCCAAGGTAGTGCGCTCATACATGCCGTGTAAAGTCCGCCGCGCCTCGCCAGTGTGGCGGGCGCAGTGCCGGACTTAAGCGCAGTGCGGGGCTGCGACTCATATTCGCCGTCCAAGGAGGTGCGCTCATACATGCGGGTAAAAGTTCACCGCACCTCGCCAGTGTGTGGGGCGCAGTGCGGGACTGCGCCTAACATGTATTCCGAATCGAGACAGGCTGGAAAACAGCGAGAAATCATTAAAGATGTCCGTGCGGCATGGAATATGAATCAAAAATCGCCTTTATAAAGGCGTAAAACATTCTCTGAGAAAGAGCTCAAACCTACTAAAAAATATATATAAATAAAACCACTTTCCAAAAATCTAGAACGGTGCTACATCGGGAATTTGGATATTGAAAATTGCCGGGAAATACAGTAATTCAAATTCTGTAAGCTCTTCTCATTGGTCGGCAGAAACCAGCCAATCAGAATAGGAGCGACAGTGACCCATTGTAACCTATGGAGAAGTATTGACCAATCAAAATTAAAGGCGGGACAGTTCAAAACACAGTAAAAATGCAGGAAAGAGCTGATTGGTTGAGCTAGCGGGAGCTTGGCTATCCCGGCCAATCAGAGTGCGAGGTACTTGTCCCATTTTAGTCATCTATGGACAGATTGGGGCAATGAAATCTCGGCTCTCAGCACCGTGCGGCATGGAGTAAGATTTAAAAAATCATTTTTATTAGGTGTAAAATATTATCTGAAAAAGAGCTGAAACCTTCTATAAACATAAATCAAACATAAATCAATCATTTTTATTTCTTTATTTTCGTTAGCCAATGATCAATAGTATGGGTGTAACGAAAATAAAGAAATAAAAATGAATTTATTGAATTAATATTTTTTTTTTCGTTACCCCCATATTATTGTTCATTTTATATAGAGATCGGTACAACTTCGGGAGTCTTATCATTTTATTTCGGCCATGTACAGTTTTATTACAGATTGCATTAGAAAACCAATAGGAGCGTCGCTCGCTCTCCCATTGGTCCAAATAACCTCGCCTCTTTTAACTTAGCCAATCACAAACAGAGCTCGCTCTGCATTTCTTTTCCCCATAGAACTCTATGAGAAGGTAGCTCAGCCGCTGATTGGCTAAGCAGGACGAGCCCCTCTTCCCCCCCAACCAATCACAGTACTAGAATATTTCCCATAGACAGTAATAACTTTTAGGGCGCCCTTCTATCGCGCCCTTCTTTCACCATTCAAAATAGACGCACTACATATGATTGGTGGATTCATATCTGCCACCTGGGCTCAACCAATCAGCTCTTTTCTGCCTTTGTTACTGTATTTTGAACTGTCCGCCTTTTCATTTGATTGGTCCATACTTCTTATAATGGTTCACTGTCGCACCTATTCTGATTGGTTGATTTCTACCGACCAATGAGAAGAGCTTACAGAATTTGAATTACTGTATTTCCCGGCAATTCTCTATATCCCAATTCCTGATGTAGCGCCGGTCTCGGCGACAAACGTGTTGTTAGGGATTTGATTGATTTATGTTTATAGAAGGTTTTAGCTCTTTTTCAGAGAATATTTTACACCTAATAAAAATGATTTTTTAAATCATACTCAATGCCGCATGGCGCTGAGAGCCGAGATTTCATTGCCCCGATCTCTCCATTGACTACAATGGGACAAGTAGCTCGCGCTCTGATTGGCCGAATAACTAAGCCCCCACTGCTCAAGCAATCAGCTCTTTTCTGCATTTTTACTGTATTTTGAACTGTTCCGCCTTTGAATTTGATTGGTCAATACTTCTCCATAGGTTTTAATGGGTTCCTGTCGCTCCTATTCTGATTGGCTGGTTCTGCCGACCAATGAGAAGCGCTTCCAGAATTTGAATTACTGTATTTCCTGGCAATTTCCACGATCCCCGGAACGCCCACACCGCGCCCGTTGCACACCCCTTCATGTGAGGCGCAGCTGAAAGAGGCGAACGCTGCGCCTAACATCGCATCCCTGCGTCCGACAGGGGATTCGGGCCGGTAAGGCGCAGGATACGCCAGAAAACAGGCGAAAAGCCCGTTCATACATGTCGCCCGTACTGTATATGAATGCAGATCGGAAAAACTAGGCGCATTACTGCCCGAACAGGCAGACCTATTTCAATATGGTCTGCCTGAGCCTGAGGAGTCGAAGTGGAGCTAGATTTGCTGTTAGGGGCAAAAAAAATGTCCATTATTTCTCAACTTACACAAGTACAATAATAAAAAGTAATTTATGGTAATTATCAAACTATATAAAATTAAATGTAATAAAAAATGTTAACATATAAAATTAATAAAAATATATATAACATCCCAAAAATGTAAAAATATTTTCTATAAAATGTATTTAAACAATTTTAAAATTTTAGATTTAATAGAATCTAAAACTAATTTTACATTAAATAACCCACTGATGATGTTGTTCAGATTTTACATTTTTAATTTTTACTACATTAAATTTGACTTTTATTTTTGCTGCTCTCACCCTTTGTTCTGCATATAGCAAGAGCCAGCACACCACAGGTCTTGCTGGAACCTGTAGTCCACCAAGCAAGATCAGTACCATAGTTTCTATTCACTGACATGCTATTCTAATGACTTTTCTTTTATTTCCAGCCTATCTATAGCCTTTATACCTGTTTGGCACATTACTTTTGTGTCTAAGTTCCATAATGCGCCAAACAAACAGGTGAGGCACATCGAACTTTAGATACCTTTCATAATAGCACAAAATCCACTTTCATACATTCAGGTGAATTATACATTGAAAACGAGACACAATAATTCACTTCAAAGCTCCTTCCTTCATACATGTCTACCATAATGTATCTGCATCCTGAGGCAAACAGTTAACAAGCTGCAAAATATGTCACAATCTTATGAAATAGGAGACTCCGAGAACAATAGAAATAGAATTGGAGATTGGCATTATTATAACATGTCTTTTAATATTTTGTTTAAAATAGTAGGAGTGCCAGCAAAGAGTACAGTGGGTACGGAAAGTATTCAGACCCTTTTACATTTTTCACTCTTTCTTTCATTGCAGCCATTTGGTAAGATCCAAAAAGTTCATTTTTTTGGCTCATTATTGTACACTCTGCTTGACAGAAAAAAAAAAAAAAACAGAAATGTAGATATTTTTGCTAATCTCTTCAACAAGAAAAACTTAAATATCACATGGTCTTAAGTATTCAGACTATTTGCTCAGTATTGAGTATAAGCACCCTTTTGAGCTAGTACAGCCATGAGTCTTCTTGGGAATGATGCAACAAGTTTTTCACACCTGGATTTGGGGATCCTCTGCCATCCTTCCTTACAGATCCTCTCCAGTTCCCTCAGGTTGGATGGTGAACTTGGTGGACAGCCAGTTTCAAGCCTCTTCGCCGAATTTTCCGAAAAAATTTGTTTCGGTCCGAATTGCTTCGGGACAAATTGCGTTAAAAAACAGCTATTTCCAGGCTACACAGAGCCTGCAGGGTGCTGTAGAACGTTGTGCCATGCTTAAATATGCAGAGGCAGCTTGGTTTGGTCTTCATACAATGTTGTGTTTTAGTATGACACGCATATGACTGCCGCCGTTCTTAGAATCGCTTCACTTTAAAATTCCCTGAGCACTTAAGAGGGCAAAACTGACCAAAAAACTGAAGAGGAAATGTAGCCTGATAAAGTCATGGCAGCAACAGCTGGAAAAAAACAAGCTGAGGGCTCAGGTGGCAACATCAATGACAGAATGTGGAGGTGACGGCAGCAGCAGCAGCAGCATGAGGTCAGAGAGTGGCATAATGACATTCTGGTGGTGGCAAAAACAGGAGTAGGCCAAAGAGTAGCACAATGACAGAGTGTGGAGGTTACAGTAGCAGCAGCATGAGGTCAGACAGTGGCACAATGACAAAGTGTGGAGGTCACAGCAGCAGGATGAGGTCAGACAGTGGCACAATGACAGAGTGTGGAGGTGGCAAAAACAGGAGTAGGTCACAGAGTGGCACAATGTCAGATTGTGGAGGTCACGGCAGCAGCCATAGCAGCAGCATGAGGTCAGAGAGTGGCACCATGACACAGTGTGGAGGGCACGGCCACAGCCACAGCAGCAGCATGAGGTCAGAGAGTGGCACAATGACAGAGTGTGGAGGTGGCACAAACAGGAGTAGGCCACAGAGTGGCACAATGACAGAGTGTGGAGGTCACGGCAGCAGCCACAGCAGCAGCATGAGGTCAGAGAGTGGCACAATGACAGTGTGGAGTTGATGGCATCAACAGCAGCAGCAGCATGAGATCAGAGAGTGGCACAATGACAGAGTGTGGAGGTCACGGTAGCAGCCACAGCAGCAGCATGAGGTCAGGCAGTGGCACAATGACATTCTGGAGGTGGTAAAACAGTAGTAGGCCACAGAGTGGAACAATGACAGAGAGTGGAGGTGACGGCAGCAGCAGCATGAGGTCAGAGAGTGGCACAATGACATAGTGTGAAGGGCACGGCAGCAGCCACAGCAGCACATCATAGCTGTGTCTAGATGTTGGGAGCCATAAGCTCTGAGTGGCTGAATAAACTGGATACCGCAATCTATTTAGCCTGTTAATCAGGTCCCTGAGGAGGTCTGAGCGGGCGCCGACAAAGTTGGGACAATTAAAGAAGTAAGGCGTATTTTTTCTACCTATTTTCCGTGTTAAATGCTAGGGATTTGGGTTGATACATAGGGAGGTTCAGCGGGGCCGTCCATTTGGGAGTTGCTTATAACCCGTAGATAGGCTAGGGTGTCAATATGAATAAAGTTGAGGTCTACTAGGTCAGAATTGTTTATATACAATGATCCATTTGTTAGCTGTCCCTATGTAGAGTTTGCCAATGCGGTTTATTTATGTTATTTTCTATGTTCATTTCTAGCCCTGTGAGATGATCTAAGTTTTATACATGACTATTACAAAGTTGCATATTTTATATATCTTCTATAGTAGCTCTACCTATGATAAATTAACTCTATAAAATTCTGAGGTCTGTGGAGACTGCGCCTAGTCAGATGCCATAGAGGTTTTCATACACAAAACAGTAGTAGGCCACAGAGTGGCACAATGACAGAGAGTGGAGGTCACGGCAGCAGCAGCATGAGGTCAGAGAGTGGCACAATGACAGAGAGTGGAGGTCAAGGCAGCAGCAACAGCAGCAGCATGAGGTCAGACAGTGGCACAATGACATTCTGGAGGTGGCAAAAACAGGAGTAGGCCACAGAGTGGCACAATGACACAGTGTGGAGGGCACGGCAGCAGCCACAGCAGCAGCATGAGGTCAGACAGTGGCACAATGAAAGAGTGTGGAGGTCACGGCAGGAGCAACAGCAGCAACATGAGGTCAGACAGTGGCACAATGACATTCAGGAGGTGGCAAAACAGTAGTAGGCGACAAAGTGGCACAATGAAAGAGAGTGGAGGTCATGGCAGGAGCAACAGCATGAGGTCAGAGAATGGCACAATGACAGAGTGTGGAGGTGACCGCAGCAGCAACAGCAGCAGCAGTTGCATGAGGTCAGAGAGTGGCACAATGACACAGTGTGGATACCACGGCATCAGCAACAGCAGCATGAGGTCATATTGTGGCACAATGACAGAGTGTGGAGGTGGGTGGCAATACCAGTCCCTGGTAAAGATGGTGGTAGGCAGATGGAGAAACTGGCAGCAGATGTGTGGCATCAGGCGGGTGGCTGCCTCAGAATAGTGGCTGAGGCAGGTAGTTTGAACCCAGACTCATTTCTCAGAGTTTGGATGAGGCGTTATGGCTGATGTAGTCTGACGCCTAAGGAATTGGTGTGTGGAAATCCTGGCCGATCCACGCTTGATTCATCTTGACAATGGTTAGTCGTTCCACATTTCCCGTGGACAAGCGGGTTCTCCTTGGGGTAACGATGGCCCCAGCCGCACTGAACACCCGCTCTGATGCCACACTACTGGCCGGGAGGACAGCTTCTCCACTGCAAACTCGGCAAGTTGCGGCCACACATTCAGATTGGCTGCCCAGTTGTCCAGCGGATCTTCTAACTGGGGTGGCAGAGTGCTGTCCAAGTAGGCCACCACCTGTTGGTTCAGGGTCTGCTCCGGGTCCTGCTGCTGCTGGCAACTGCCCTCTTCACTAGGCGGGTGAAGGAAGCTGCTGATCAGTGACTCCAGACTTAGGTTGCTGCTGATGGAGCTAGTACTGCTCCTACCAGCCCACCTTCCCCCAGCAGCCGCGGCAGTAGTACGTGAGTGCTGAAGAACCCCCGGTCAGACCTGTCAGAGGAACGACGATGCCGCACATAGGCAGCGGCCAACTGACTACGGAGGATTTCCCTATAGTATTTGAGTCTGTCCTCCCTCTCAGCAGCTGGGAAAAAGGCTCCCATTTTGGACCGGTAGCGAGGGTCCAATAGGGTGGAGAGCCAGAAGTCATCCCTCTGCCGGATGCTGACTATTCGGCTGTCACTAGCCAGGCAAATCAGCATGCTGCGGGCCATCTGTAAAAGTGACTCCGAGGGGCTCCCTGCCGTCATCTCCACTGTATACTGCCACTGTGCTTGCGGGTCATCTGCCTTGTCTTCCTAATCTCCATCTACCTCCTCCAGCTGCTCCTGCTCCTCCTCTCTTGTCACCTGGGTAGAAAATCCACTCATTTCAACAGACAATGCTTCTGCTCCAATGTCCTCCTCCACCATTTCAGTCCCCACCGGACACATGTGGCCACGAGATGTAGTCGCCACGTCTCCAGTCCCCTGCCCAGACAGATTTTTCAGCATTTGTTCCAGGACATGAAGCAGTGGAATGACGTTATTCATCCCGTAGTCCTGCGACTGACAAATAACGTCGCCTCCTCGAATGGCCTCAACAAATGGCAGGTGTCACGCATGAGCTGCCACTGGCTGACATCAAAGTTACACAGGGGAGTACTCCTGTCCGCCTGGGTCATCAAAAAATCTTTAATGGCCTTTCTCTGTTCATACAGTCGGTCCAACATGTGCAGGCTGGAATTCCAACGAGTGGAAACATCGCATATCAGAGTCTGTTGGGGGAGGCCGTTCTGCCGCTGCAACTCGAGGAGGGTGTTCCTGGCTTTGTAGGAATGGATGAAGTGCATGCACAGTTTCTTGGCCATTTTCAGAATCTTCTGAAGATAGGTGGAAGACTTCAGGAACCTTTTCACAACCAGATTGAACACGTGCGCCATGCAGTTCGCATGGACCATCCCTCTTCGGTGCAGCGCGGACACCATGTTACTCCCATTGTCCGTCACCATGGTTCCAATTTGCAGTTGGCGCGGAGAAAGCCACACATCGATTTCTTGCTGCATGACGCGGAGCAGTTCCTCCCCTGTGTGACTTCGTTCGCCGAGGCAAGCCAGGTGTAGAACTGCGTGACACGCTGTGCCCTACACATGTGGTATGATGGAGCAGTACTTTTGAAGGCTGAGATGGTGGTTGTGGTGGAGGAGGAGGCGGACATTGGCGCAGGAGCCGCAGTTTGACAACGTGGAGGAGAAAGCGTTGTCTCCTGTCCAAGTTGTTGGTGTGCCTGGGCAGGAAGCACATTCACCCAGTGGGCCCGTAAAGGACATGTACTGGCCCTGACCGTAGTTACAGTTCCAGACGTCCGCGCTTGCCGTGCACCTTGGAACAAACCGATAAGCTCAAGGACTGGCCCCCTTCTGTTCTACTTTATTTATGAAGTGTGGTACTGCCTTTTTGGAAAAGAAATTACGGCTTGGAACCCTCTCCATCTCGGCTCGGCCCCAAGCCATTAGTTCTCTGAACGGTGCATGATGATGGCAAAGAGAAACAGCTCCCTTCTGCAGAGGTGGTGGAGCCTTGACTGGCTTCAATGGCATGCATGCCACTGCGCGTTGCTGCTGCTGTTGCTGCGGCGGCAGGATGGACCCTTGGATATAAATTGCGCTCCACAAAAGGCCAGGAAAAATTTACTTGTATGTGCCATTTAAAAACACTGTGTATTTTACTGAATATAAAAGCACAAAGAGGCTTAATTAACCCTCGGATATGAATAATGATACAGGCAAAATTTCTTCGTTGGCGGTGAAAAAGAACGTTTCTTTTAGTGACCATAACAGCAGAACAATGCTTAATTAACCCCTGGATCTAAATTGCACAAAAGAAATGAACAACCAAAAATGACCAGCTTTGTAGTGTGTTAAAATGGCGTGTATTTTACGGTACAGAACAACAGAAAAACTTGTAATTAACCATCGGTTATGAATTATGCTACAGGCAAAATTGCTTCTTTGGCGGTGAAAAAGAACGTTTCATTTAGTGGCCACAACAGCAGAACAACGCTTAATTAACCCCTGGATGTAAATTGCGCAAATGAAATATGCTGCCAACAATTACTAACTTTGTAGCGTGTTAAAATGGCGTGCATTTTACGGTACACAACAACAGAAAAACTTGTAATTAACCTTCGGTTATGAATTATGTACAGGAAAATTTTTGCTTTTTTGGGCGTGAAAAAGAAGTTTTTTTTGTGCCCACAACGCAGAACAAAGTTAAATTTAAACCCCCTGGATCTAAATTGGCAAAAAATGAACAACCAAAAATTACCAGCTTTGTAGCGTTTTTTAAAATGGCGTGTTTTTACGGTCAGAAAAACAGAAAAACTTGAAATTACCTTAGAAATAAAATTATGCTACGGAAAAAAATTTTTTTTGGAGGTGAAAAAGAACTTTTTTTTAGTGACCACAACAGAGAACAACATTAAATTTAAACCCCTGGAACAAATTGCGCAAAATAATGAGCAAAAAAAAAGTTAAGTGGTTTTTGGATTGTAAAAACACGTTTTTTAAATGAATAAAACGGGAAAAACGTCTTAGAAAACCCTTGGTATTAAAGTGCTGAAGAAGAGCAATACCCCCCAGATCGCGCCCGGATTTTATATGTGTGGTGCGTAACAGATCCCCCGGTCTCTGATTGGGGTTCATCTTCACTGTATGTAGGCTTGCCCTTCTTCCTCCAAGACTTTTTTTCCCCCAGTAAGCCATGTGCTCGCAGCAATTTTATCAATCAAAAGCACGCTTCGTTCCCACGAATCACCCCAAACTTCGACTTCGTTCAGAATCGAAGTTTTCTTGAAATTCTAAACGAATTCCACTTCGTTAGAATCAATTCCCCCATCTCTAGTCTGACGTCCAGAGCACTCTAGAAGATGTTTTCATGGAGCTGACAGAAACGCACACAGACACACACAGCCAGAGCACAGAGCTGCATAAGGGGATCCTGTGACATGTTCACTCAAATAATCAAACTATAACTTGTGATGTCTGTATACAACAGAGAACACCTATTCTAAACAGCAGATTGAAAGCTCCCTCGTGTTCATTGTCATCAGATAAAGCAGGGATCTAATAACACTACAGCTAGTGATTCTGTATACAAAGAAAACATATTGCCACCCGGTGCCTTAAAAGACCATTCATTCTGCCTGTCATCAGATAAGAAGTGATTCACGCAAGCGCGGCCTTTCAGCTCCTGGGTCGTGACTAGGGGAAGCTTTGTGGTAACCAAGGGGGATTGAGAAATGCTGTAGCTCACTTTTTTTTAATCACATATACTTAGAAAAGTGATTAAATACCCATTTTGGAGGTTCCCACGTCAACATTACATGGTGGCAAAACCCCTTTAAAGTCTATGGGAGAGGAACAACAGCTTCATTCTTAAACCCAAACAGGGCTGGAGAAGCTGGAATTAACATCCACAAAAGTCAAATGGATACGTGCTACATCTTGGGCAACACACTTAGGTTATAAAAGCCACAGAAAAAAAGTCACGGACCATTCACTATCCCTGTCTTGTACCACAGCATGACCCGTAAACCTGCATGACCCACAAATTAAAAAGTGCCAGAAGGCAGTATGATTTGAACCACCATTTTAGTTGAACTGGACATTGACTATGCCTGTCCTGGACCGCAGTATGACCTTTAAACCTGTCTGACCCACAGATTAAAAAGTGCCGGAAAAAGGAGTCTTTGAACCCCCCATTTTAGTTGATCTGAACATTGACTATACCTGTCCTGGGCCACAGCATGAGCCCCAAACCTGCATGACCCCCAGATTTAAAAAGTGCCGGAAAAAGGAGTCTTTGAACCACCATTTTAGTTGAACTGGACATTGACTATACCTGTTCTGTACAACAGTATGACCATTAAACCTGTCTGACCCACAGATTAAAAAGTGCTGGGAAAAGGATGTTTGAACCCCCATTTTATTTGAACGGGACTTTGTTATACCTTTTCTTTTACCACAGTAGACCAAAAAACCGTTGACCCCCAGTTTTAAAAAGTGTCGGAAAAAGGAGTCTTTGAACCACCATTTTAAGTTGAACTGGACTTTGACTATCCTGTCCTGTACCCCCAGAATGGCCATTAAACCTGCCCCCACATTTGTTGTCCCCAGCACTGAAGGAGCCCCTTCTCTGTCCCTCTACCTCCATGTCCTACCCCCCTCTTTCGTTTAAACCATCATTGCTCCATTCAGAATGAAAAAAAATTAGAAAGGTATGGAAAGATTTTTGGAAGTCTCTTTTTAAAAGACGCAAATCACAGTATTCTTAAACCTCTAATTTCCTACACCCAACTAGGATTAAAAAGGAAATTTTTTTGCAAATCCCTGTAAAAAGGGTCTGGTGGAAGAACCGTAAAGACAAAATAAACAGTGTTCCTTCACCCAAAGGGGATTTACAAATGCCCAGTAGGCTGGAATTGAAAAGGTTTTCAACCAAAATATCTAAAAAGCGCTATCTGCGCCAAACTGAGATTCAACGACCCAATAAAACTATTCAGAAGTTACACGGATGAGAAATTGTGTTTTTTTGCAGAAAAAGACAAACGAGAACAGTTGCAAAAAATTTTGCTATCAGAAATTTTCGTAAACGTGGTATTTTAAAAAAAATAGGGCCGCACCACGTGAATACCCGCTATTTAAAAATATTCGGGTAAAAAAAGGGATTTTTTGACCTATCAAATACACCCGCGGGGACTACAAAATTGTGATTCAAATTTACGTGCAAGGTGGTCTTGGACAAAGCTGCCCCGCGCCAAAATGAAAAAAAAACACCCATCTGAAATGTATAGGGGTAATAAAATTTTTTTTTTTGCCCCTTTCAAAAAACACCTGCGGTGACAACAAAATTGCTGTATTCAAATTTTAAGTGCAAGGTGGATCTATGAAAAAAGTGGCCCCGTGCCAAAAGAAAAAAAACACCTACTAAATGTTACGGATAATAAAAGTGGAGTTTTACACCTATCAAATACACCTGCACCCGCAGGTGTATTTGATAGGTGCAAAACTCCACTACAAAATTGCTGTATTAAAATTTACGTGCAAGGTGGCTCTATGGACAAAGCTGGCCTGCGCCAAAGTGAAAAAAAAACCTATCGAAATGTAAACGGATAATAAAAGTTATTGTTTCACCTATCAAATACACCGTGGTGACTACAAAATTGTGTTTCAAATTTTTAAATGCAAGGTGGATCTATGAAAAAAGCTGGGCCCGTGCCAAAGTGAAAAAACACCCTTTGAAAGTATAGGATAAAAAAAAGGTATTATTTGCCCCCTTCAATAAGCTGCGGTGACTACAAAAAGCTGTATTCAAATTTTTTCGTGCAAGGTGGCTCTATGGACAAGCGTCCCGGCCCCAAAGTGAAAAAAAAACCCCATCTGAAATGATACAGATAATAAAAGTTTTTTTACAATCAAATAACCTGCGGGCAACAAAATTGCTGTATTCAAATTTTAATGCAAGGTGGGTCTAGAAAAAAGCTGGTGCGCCAAATGGAAAAAACACCTATCTAAAATGTATACGTTAAAAAAAGGGGAATTTTTTCACCTTCAAATAACCTTTCGGTGACAAAAATTGCTGTATTCAAATTTTCGTGCAAAGGTGGTTATGGACAAAGCTGTCCTCGCCAAAGTGAAAATACACCTATCTGAAAAAGTATATGGGGTAATAAAAAGGGATTGTTTGCCCCATCAAATACACCTGCGGTGACTACAAAAATTTCTGTATTCAAATTTTTAAATGCAGGTGGATCAATGAAAAAAGCTGGCCCGCCAAATGAAAAAAACCTATCTGAAATGTAAACGGATAAAAAAAGTGGAGTTTTTCACCTATCAAAAAACACCCGCGGTGACTACAAAATTGCTGTATTAAATTTAAGTGCAGGCTGCACAACATATAAGTTGATTTCACAAAAAACTGGGCAAAAAGTGTTAAAAAAAACCCATTGAAAAAAACAGGGGGCTAAAAATCTAAAAACCTCTCTGGGCTGAAAATATCCACTCTCCTTTAAAGAGCCTGTCTGTTGTGTTGCCGCAGCCCCCCGCCCCCCACCACCCCCCCGGGCTGTACAGGCTAGATGCTTTTTTAAAACTCAGCCTAAGAAATAAAATCTGCAAAACCTAAACTATAAGTTTAATGTTCACACTAAAAGCATAGAGTCTGTGTGAACAAAGAACAGTTTGCTGAGTGTTTTTCAGAGACGAGCACACGTCCTGCTCTTTTGAGGGCACAGAAACACACTGTCATGAACGGGAAGGGGTGTTTTATTAAAACGAGGGATGTATTTTTTTCCCGCCCAATTTCAACCATACAACCCATTCATAACGCGCCACCCCAGCTCACCTGTTTTATTCTGTAAGCTAATTTTGGGGCCCCAAAAATGACAGGAAACGCTGAAAAAGGGTGCGATATTTAAAAGATTTTGCGCAATTTTAAAATAAAATTCGCCTTTATTATAAAAATCCCAAAACAAAAAAAAACCCTGCCGATTTCAACTTTTTTCATAAAAACGCTCAAACTAAAGGGGAGTTTTCACAAATTACTAAACCCCCAAAACTGCATAAAAAAGAAAAATTTTTGGGGATGAGTATGATTTAGAAAATCCAAGCACTCTGTATAATATATATCCCCTTTATTAGGAGTTTGGGATTAGTGAGCCGCAAAGTCCCCA
>JAODAL010046211.1:0-31154 GCA_025379985.1 Phyllomedusa bahiana | reverse complement strand
ATCATTTATCCCAACGCTGAACAACGTAGAAGAAAAAAAATCCCAAAATTGTGTTGTTTTGTGTCATTTCACGTCCCCTAAAAATTGGAATAAAAGTGATCACAAAAGTCACCTGTATCCCAAAATGATACCAATAAAAAGTCTACTCCAGCCTGCAAAAAATGCCCCTCACTCAGGTCCAGAGGTTGAAGTGCAAAAAAGTTATTGGTCGCAGAAAATGGCGCCGCGGCGCAAATTTCAGTAATTGGAAATGTTTGATAATTTTTTTATGGTACCAAAATATAATGAAAACCCAACATGTTTGGTATTGCCGGATTTGTATCAACCTGTGGAATACAGATACTACATCATCTATACCCGAAAATTGAACTTTGTAAAAACAAAACTCCCACAAACATGGCGCAAGTTTGTTTTTTTCCCATTTTGCCCCATTTAGAATTTTTATGCGTTTTCCCAGTATACTCTATAATATGGTGAATGACACCATAGCTCTCGTGTCTATGTAAAAGCAAAAATAAAACAATTATGGCTGTGGGAAGGCGGGGAAGGAAAAATGAACGTGAAAAAAATAGGCCTCGGTTTTAAGAGTTTAAAATTTGATGTAGTGATGCTGCCTTTTCCCCAGTAATAGCAGCAAATCTTGTAGCAGCCGTTTTTAATACCTACCAAGACACCCACCATGGGCCACATATATGAACCTGTTTACGTCTAAAACTCACTTTTTTGCCCATAGTAACCTGTGGGCAAAAGAGTGAGTTTTAGACCTAAACAGGTTCATACATGTGGCCCCATGTGTCAGTCATATTACTATTAGTCTTGTTCTCATTAGGGGCCGTTCACACGGCTTATTTGGCCGCGGATTGGCGCCGTAATGCGCGCCGGATTTGCGCTGCAATACGGCGCCAATCCGTTGCAGTAATTACGGTAATCCACCGTTCTCATAGAGAACATGGATCCCGTCGCTCCTACCCGCTCGGCGAATCCGCCGGGCGGGGCGAAAGTCACCTGCACATTATCCAGGCGCAATACGCGCCGTGGATAATGCAAGTCTATGGGGCCGGCAGGCAGCGCCCCCGCACCCGCCCCTTATTCAAGCCGGAATTGCGAGCGCAATCCGGCTCGCAATTCCAGCTTGAATAAGCCGTGTGAACCGGGGCTTAGGCACACCAAGCAAGCCAGACACAAGACTAATGGCAACACGACTGACACGTGGCAGGTGGTATGGTGGGTATGAAAGGAATAAATATAGTGAAAGAATAGCACCTCACTAAGTCCAGGTTCCTCGTTAGTGATTAAGTACGATACTCACTGGAAAAAAGGACTATTCGATCACTTCCTCCCTGGAACAGGAAGTGTCATAAATACATACATGGCGGCAATGGAAGCCTTCATAAGACCTTCAGCCACCATGTCAACATATCCCCACCCAACAATCTCGCCACGGTGGTGCCAACCACAGAAAGAAACGGCGCCCGGCACCATTTCTCATTCATTCATTTAGAGCCGGCTCCATTCCTTGGTGTTTCTGGCGGCTGACACCGGCCTTCTATGTAGTGGAATTACTGAGTAATCCCGTTACATAGAACTTTACCCGCACCAGAACGTACCCAGCAATCCTGTGTTGGTAAGAGGTTAAACTAAAGAATCCTAATTTTGCTCATCTTTCTGGGTACTGTACTGTAGTGCAGCCATTACTTGTATTATTTTTGTTGCCTGTCTTTGAACTTGCTCACGATCTGTTATGTCCAAATCTCTACACAATATCACATGTGCTGTCTGACTAGTGACTTGTATGGGAACAGAACCACGTTCTCCTCTATGACCATTTTAATACATTCTATGGGTCTTATGTATGAAAACTGACTTGGAAAAGGACTTGGGAATTTGAGTTGACAGTAACCTAACTATAGTAACCAGTGTCCGGCAGCAGCTGCCAAGGCAAATAAGATTATATGGCCTTATGTATGAAAACTGTCTAGCAGCAAAACTGTATTTTTTTACCCATAGCAACCAATCAGAACCCATAGCGACCAATCAGAACCAATAGCAACCAGAGCTCATAGCAACCAATCCGAGCTGATAGACACCAATCAGAGCTCACAGCAACCAATCAGAGCTCATAGCAGCCAATCAGAGCCCATAGCAACCAATCAGAGCTCATAGCAACCAATCAGAGCTCATAGCAACCAATCAGAGCTCAGTGACCAATCAGAGCTCATAGCAACCAATCAGATCTCATAGACACCAATCTGAGCTCACAGCAACCAATCAGAGCTCATAGCAACCAATCAGAGCCCATAGCAACCAATCAGAGCCTATAGCAACCAATCAGAGCTCACAGCAACCAATCAGAGCCCATAGCAACCAATCAGAGTTCATAGCAACCAATCAGAGTACATAGCAACCAATCAGAGTCCATAGCAACCAATCAGAGCCTACAGCAACCAATCAGAGCTCACAGCAAACAATCAGGGCTCATAGCAACCAGTCAGACCCCATAGCAACCAATCAGAGCACAAAGCAAACAATCAAAGCACATAGCAACCACCCAGAGCCCATACCAGCCAATCAGAGCTCACAGCAACGAATCAGGGCTCATAGCAACCAATCAGAACTCACAGCAACCGATCAGAACCCATAGCAACCAATCAGAACTCAGCTTTCATTTCATATAATGCTCTGGAAAAACAAAAGCCGAGCCCTGATTGGTGTCTTTGGGCTCTGATTGGTTGCTCTGGGCTCTGATTGGTTACTATGGGCTCTGATTGGTCGCTATGAGCTCTGATTGGTCTCTATGAGCTCTGATTGGTCGCTATGAGTTCTGATTGGTTGCTATGAGCTCTCATTGGTTACTATGAGCTCTGATTGATTGTTATGAGCTCTGATTGGTTTTATTAAGGGCTCTGATTGGTGGCTGTGAGCTCTGATTGGTTGCTATGTACTCTGATTGGTTACTATGTACTCTGATTGGTTGCTATGGGCTCTGATTGGTTGCTATGTGCTATCATTGGTTGCCGTGACCTCTGATTGGTTGCTATGAGCTCTGATTGCTTGCTATGTTTAACAAAGACAGTCTTACTGCTAGACAGTTTTCATATATCAGGCCCAATTATCTCACTTGCCTTGGCAGCAGCTGCCTGACACTGGTTGCTATAGTTAGGTTACTGTCAACTCTAATTCCCAAGTCCTTTTCCATGTCAGTTTTACCCAGTGTTTTTCCACTTAAGAAATAATCATGGCATGGATTTTCCATTACCGTTGACAGTACATTTTTATGGTACCATACAATAGTATATAGCATATAATAGCATAGCACCGCAGTGTTTTCCACAGATGAAGTTCTAACAAGAAGGCAGATACAAAGTAGGGAATTAGCATGACCCCATTAGGTCTGCTGCGCGCCGCGCTCAGTGGTCCTCGGTTAGGTACTAACAAGGTGCTTAGCTACCAGATTCGACCTGTGTTAGAACGAGATCTCGACTCATCCGATAGTGTTTCAACCAAGACAAAGATTTTACTGTAGGCGCTGCCTTCCGAAAAGGTATTTGAAATTGAAGTTGCAAATCAAAGAGAAGCGAATGTGTAAGAACACCTCTCCGGTTTCATTTCAGAAAGAGCGCCTCTTTTCACAGGGGACTTTAAAAGGGAACATTTCTAACCAACTATTTCATACACAAGTTCAATCACAAAGGCGACCTGAACACTTGTCTGCTGAAGTCATTGTGTGCGGTAATGTCTCTTTCTACCCAACTCCTTGACTACTGGAAAAAGATCTCTCGGAAGAATATGGGTTAAGACGGCTAGAATGCCATCTACTTCTATGCCTACAAAAATGTCCAAATCCTATAATTATATAGATTTGTCCTAATGCGAGAAAATAAATCCCTGCTAAATAATATAATTAAATTCTTTTTTAACCTATGTATGAAATAATGAATAACCTGGTCTTAAGTGGTTGCCATGTCAACTGAAAAAAGAGGGCACTGATGGGGGCCGTGCTGGAAAATAGTTTTAGTTGCTAAAAGAATGTTTTTTTTTTATATTTTATAACATAAGCAAAAACAAGACCAGGTTTAATCTTATTATCTACGAACATAGGGTATTCTGACGATAGTTGTCTAAAGTTGGGAGAAAGGGTATCACGGTTCGCGCCACGTTGGCGCTTGCAGACGCGTCCATGCACTTCTCTACTGCGGCCAGCATCCTGTTCTTCTCTTATGTGCTCAGTTCCCTGTCCATCCCTCCGGTTGCCTTACTGTCTCAGAGTGCTCTCTACGGCGCATGCGCGTGCACCTGCCCTGATTTAAAGGGTCAGCACGCACCATCCAGCTTTCCCAGAGTCATTTTTTGCCATATATTGTCATTTCTATAAATGTATGAACAGGTATATGGCCAAACTTGGTGCAATGTGCGCCCAATGACACATTTTAATGCAACAAAGTTTGGTGCAAAACTGCCATACAAGGTTTGGTGCATAACACTTTCATTCATACTGTCATATTATACACTCCTTTATATCTATTTAGAACTGATGAGTTGGCGCCAAGTTTATACCAATTCATAGATGTCGCCCTCTGTTTTTTTAACCCCTTAAGCCGAACACCTGAAAAGTACTTAAAGGGGTTGTCTCACTACAAGGATTGCTGCTTTTTATGTTAAAGATCTTGCAAAATCAAGTCACTTTGCAATATGTGTCCATTAACAGATTCCTACCTATTCCTAGATATCCCCTCTTGTATGGGCTGCATCAGCTCCTCATGTCGCTATAGCTACAGACCTGTTTGATCTCTCCTGATAGGCTGCCAGCACTGGTTGCTATAGCTAAAGACCTGTTCAATCTCTCCTGATAGGCTGCCAGCACTGGTTGCTATAGCTAAAGACCTGTTCAATCTCTCCTGATAGGCTGCTAGCACTGATCACTTTAGCTACAGACCTTTTTGATCTCTCCTGATAGGCTGCCAGCGCTGGTCAGTATAGCTACAGACCTGTTCAATCTCTCCTGATAGGCTGCCAGCACTGGTTGCTAAGTTAAGCTACCCCGAACCTGATTTGATCTCTCCTTATCTTGATAGGCTGCCAGTGCTGGTTGCTATAACTACAGACCTGGCTTCTACTGTAGCCTAGTAGAAGCCAGTAAACATGCCCCTGAATTCAAAATGAAACCAAGAAAACAGAACTGAGGTGAGATGAATCAATGTAGTGAGACAACCCCTTTAACGACCAGCAGATTTTTTTAGTTTTTGCCTTGTGTTTCAACAGTCATAACTTTTTTATTTTTTCAATGCCGCATTATTTTATTCGGGACAAGTTGTACTGTTTGGGGAAATAGTTTAAGTTCACTTACATATTAATGCATATTTTTTTTTAATTTTTTCACTCTTTTTTTTTTTCAATTTTTCTTTACATCATTCACATTTCACACTTAATAATTTTTTAGACTAATTCTACAGGTTATTACAGTCGTGTTGATACCTAATATATGTAGGTTTTTTTGTGTGTGTGTAATGTATGCACAATTATATTTTATTAAATTTTTTTTTTTACTTTTTTTTAAATACCATAAAGGGATAACTGTGTTACATTTTTTCTTTATACTTAGTAATGTATTGGCATCTTCATATATTCTAATACATTATAATCCCTTTTGTTCAACAGTCAGAAATCAAAGGCGATTACTTTTAGGGTAAAATGAGTTTAATATTTAATGGTACTTTTTGATTTCAACTACATCCCATTCCCCTTAATAATTAGACATTCTAAGGATTACAGTCTGTCGGTACCTAATATATGCTAGTTAGCTCTAAAATGTATGCCTGATTTTTTTTAATTCTTTTTTTTACTTTTTATCCATAAAGGGGTAACAACATTATACTTTCTAATTTTATATTTATTTAAATCTGTGTCAGTGTGATACAGGCAGTGATCAGGACAGCATCCAGTCTGCCCTGACTGCAGGCTTGTTACACATGCAGTCCTGGAGCTACTCTAGGTCCCCATTACTGATTGTGCAGCTGTTCCCCGATCACCTGACAGAGCAGGGGAAAGCCCTTTGATTATGCTGCGGTCACGAACCGAACCAAATCAATGGGTTAAGCGCCGGCACCAAAAATTACTACGCCAGGAAGAAGTTAAAGAGTCTTAAAGACTATTCCTTTTCTGGGTAAAGACAACCCAGCAGATAACTGTGTGTTACTAAAGAGGTTAGCTGAACCGTGTCATATACAGTCATATGAGAAAGTTTGGGCACCCCTATTAATCTAAATCATTTTTAGTTCTAAATATTTGGGTGTTTGCAACAGCCATTTCAATTTGATATATCTAATAACTAATATTGCACATTTTGTGTTAGTACAATAAACCTCATTTCAATCCGGAAATATTACTGTGTCCATCAGTTATTAGATATATCAAATTGAAATGGCTGTTGCAAACACCCAAATATTTAGAACTAAAAATGATTAAGATTAATAGGGGTGCCCAAACTTTTTCATATGACTGTATTTCACCTTCAGCAGCCATTGCAGGCGAAATATAGTATTGATGGAGTTTTCTCCCCACAAGAATTAGCTTTTATAATGTAGGGTAAGGTAAATAAAGACTATTACCAAGTACATTGCTGTTCTGATTTTGCTTGGTTTGGGAGATAAAGAAGATTTTATTTACTGCTAATGTGTACAAGTTTCTCTTGGTTACCGACCATCTTTTCCTCTTATTTGATTGCTTTAAGCAGCAGTTCAATCATGAATAGCCTTATCTCTAGAACAAGAGCTTGATAGTCTATGTTAATGACATGTTTTAAGTCTTAGAGCTCTGTAGCCATGTGTACTACAGATTATTAACCTTTGCACTCATGTCACTGTAACAGGAATAGGTAAGAATAGCAGAGCTTATATGCCAATTACTGTTATAGAACCACCCACAATCTGACCAGGAAGTATGAGTCTGAAGCTACCTGTGGCTCTGTGAAACAGCATGGTGAGAGAAAACTCTTTATCAGACATGCTAGTGAATGGCCTATCTTGTAATGTATGGGTAGGCTGGGTCTGTCAGAGATTTCTTTATCCACCATATTCCCTGCCAGTAACAATCCCTCTAAAAGAATTGTCTAGTGTAAAAAAAAAAAAATATATATCTCTCCCATAGTTCAGCACTTTTGTAAAGTAGTTTCATTAAATTGTCTGTGGGCTTCTTTTCTTTATCAGCAGTTTGATGGCCGGAGGCTCAGTAGTTTTGTGTCTCCACACACAGGAAACAGCTCTGTGTCCAGCCCAGGAGATCATGTGACCAAAAAGTTGGGGTCTTTTGCAGGGCAGCTTTTTATGCCACATCCATTTGCTCTTTCCTATTAAATGTGATGGAGAAAACAGGAGGTGTGCGCTTTAACTGAGGTTGGGAAGAGCATAGAAAAGGCTCAGCAAAGTGTTCTGGACCATGTAGCTGTAACGGACTGGGACAGTGGATCCACTGGGCCGCCGCAAGCGGTGGTAGTAGCCTCACCAGGGAGCGGAGTCTAAGTAGGTCCCGGTTTTCACCAGAGCCCGCCGCAAGGCAGGATGGGCTTGCTGCAGAGTCCACCAGGTCGCTAACCCTGATGTGACTTGCTTTCGGAGGCGGCCAAGGTGTAACGCGATACAGAAGCAGCAGGCAAACTCGTAGTTGGGCCAGAATGTCAGGGCAGGCAGCGAAGGTTCGTGGTCGTTAGACAGGCGTAAACGGAACTGGTACACGGAAGAGACGAAACGGAGTAACAGAATGCTTCCTCGCATAGGTACAGGCACTATGGAATCGGCAAGGTCAAGGAAGAGGTGGAGCCATTATATAGGGTCAGCGACCAGCAATACCAATTACCGGCGTGCTGGCCCTTTAAACTCGACAGAGCCGGCGTGCGCATGCCCTAAAGAGCGGGGATGCGCGCACCGGCCGGCAGACGGCTGCGACAGAGCAGGAGCGCGGTCAGGTCAGTGAGAGCGCCCGAGGGAGCGCGTGCGCCCGCGGACCGCGGGGCCACCCGCCCCGGGCGCGATGGGGGCCGCGGGGACACGAGAGCGCCCGCAGCCCAGACCACGGGCTGCGGCGCTGCTCGTGACAGTGGCTTATAGGACAAAGGGAAACAGCTTGCATACAGGAAATGCTACTGCTTAACTGCAAAGAAGGGAGGCTACATACAGCACAGGAAAAGCATAAATGTCACAGAAAACATAAGAGAAAGATGATTGAAGACTAAGCAAACAATATGGAGATATTCATGTTCTTGTTGGCTTGCTTGTCTATTGTAAGTGAATGGAGCGCGAGCCTCTCCTCTATGTCGGGATGAGAACCCAGAGGTTAATATGAGCAACTTACCAGGTGCCCGGGAGCACAGCTAAGTATTAGGGTTTTTTTTCTGTTTTGGATCTCCCTTGGCTCAATAACATTTTTTTTTTTTTACTGGTCCACACATTCAAACCCTTTTTAGATGTACAGCGCACTGGAAAAATAGTACTTTAAAATGAATAATAATAAGGGAAAGTTTAAATGCCCCCTGTACAATTGGATAATCTATAGAATAATTCACCTACTGACTATGCTATTTATGTGGGCAAAGTACAAAAAGTGCTCTCGGCCAGTAAGGTCCCATTCACATCAAATGTGTGCTCCCCATTCGTGGTATCCATTGGGATACTGAGAGAAATGTATCCTCACAGGTACTGCAGCGGGGCATTGATGGGGCCATAGTGTTACATAAGGTAATCGTAGGTTAAATTGGGTACATTTGCCCTATTTACCAAACTTATCCAGTTTCTAATTCAGACACAAAGTCATGGCCCATACTTTTATATCCAGTGTAGAAATAAGTTCTATAAGTAGGACAAACATAGCCCACTTCAGACTATGGTTGCCCTAAAAATCTTTATGGTCCCATCATGACCCCACCTCGGTGTCTGTTGGGGCCCCAAGAATCAACTCCACTGGTGAGCCCCAAGAATCGACTCCACTGTAGGCCCCAAAAATGAACTCCACTGGTGGGCCCCAAGAATCAACTCCACTGGTGGCTCCAAGAATCAACTCCACTGGTGGGTCCCAAGAATCAACTCCACTGGTGGGTCCCAAGAATCAACTCCACTGGTGGCCCCAAGAATCAACTCCACTGGTGGGCCCCAAGAATCAACTCCACTGGTGGGCTCCAAGAATGAATTTCATTGGTGGGACCCAAGAGCCGAAGCAACTGGTGGGCCTCAGGAATCAAACTCCACTGCTGAGCCCCAAAAATCAACTCGACTGGTGGGCCCCAAGTATCAATTTCACTTGTTGGCCCAAGAATCAACTCCATTAATGAGCCCCTAGAATCCACTCCACTGGTGGGCCCCAAGAATCAGCTCCGCTGGTGGGCCCCAAGAATCAACTCCACTGGTGGCCCCAAGAATCAACTCCACTGGCGGGCCCCGAGAAACATCTCCACTGGTGGGCCCCAAGAATAAACTCCACTGGTGGTCCCAAACAATCAACTCCACTGGTGGGCCCCAAGAATCAGCTCCACTGGTGGGCCCCAAGAATCAACTCCACTAGTGGGCCCCAAGAATCAACTCCACTGGTGGCGCCAAGAATCAACTCCACTGGTGGGCCCCAAGAATAAACTCCACTGGTGGGCCCCAAGAATAAACTCCACTGGTGGGCCCCAAGAATAAACTCCACTGGTGGGTCCCAAGAATCAACTCCAATGGTGGACCCCAAGAATCACCTTCACTGGTAGGGCCCAAGAATCACCTCCACTGGTGATCCCCAAGAATAAACTCCACAGGTAGGTCCCAAGAATCAACTCCATTGGTGGGTCCCAAGAATCAACTCTACTGCTGAGGCTCAACAATCAACTCCACTGGTGGGCCCCAAAAATCAGCCCCCCTGGTGAGCCCCAGGTACCCCAATCTGACACCAAAACTCTGAATGCAAAATGGCACCTGTTTCCTGTGCTGGTGCTGATGCATCTACCAGGCGCTGGCTTTGTTCTCCAGGAAAGGTGGAGAGCAGGTCATTCTGCATCTGGACCTTGTCCATGCCAGCTCTATGTGCCCAAGCTCTCGCAAGCCGCATAAGATGACGTGGCGCTCTGTATTCAAGTAATGCTTGGCCCTACATGAGCCGTATTATGACTACGGACAATTCGGGGGCCTATAATGTGTTAATTTTTACATTTTCTTGGGGGTTAGAGGATGGAATATGGCAAAGAACTGGAGACAGGATGAATTAGGATTTGAAGCCAATCCCGTCATGGTATAGTCCCCCCAACTACTTTCGTCCATTGCTATTATGTTGCATCATATGTAACATGTGAGTTAACCATGTGTGTGCCTATGACGTGCACCTAGTCAGACATGCTGTAGTGGCCCCCTCGGCAACCTCCCCCTGTAAGCTGCCCTATTGCCAATTTGTTTGCCTCTACCGGAGCTCTCATTTTTCCCCTGACAGGCAGGTGAGATCAAAGCGATGCAGGACAAAAGGGGCTCCACAGTGATTTGTCAGGGGACGAAAGGCAGCACTGTCTGGGAAATCAGCTGCAGCCCAGAAATGGGCCTTCAGCTCACTAGCACTAAAGAAACCGTGGCATGAGAAAAAGTACAGCAGAAAAGGTTCAGAGGTCAGGTTGATTTGGTTTGGATTATGGGAGCCTCCTTTTAAACCTGAGAATGAACAGGATAATAACCTTTGTTAATGTCCGGGGGGAGGGAATTAAAAAAAAAATCTTTTGTATACAATTGCGCAGGGATTGCCTGCAATTAAAATGTCGTTGTTAGGCCAATTCTGGTTTGGAAGGTTTCAGACATACAGAACACTCAGCCCTTAACCCCTTGTACCATGAACTCCAGGCACTGACCTCGCTCCAGACTCAATGTGTGTATTATAGATGCTGAAAAGGCAAACTCCATAAAAAAGTGTCCAGGGCAACAAATAGCACAGAAATACTACATAACGATATAAACAAATAGCACAGAAATACTACATAAGGATATAAACAAATGACAAAGAAATACTACATAAGGATATAAACAAATAGCACAGAAATACTACATAACGATATAAACAAATGACAAAGAAATACTACATAACGATATAAACAAATGGCACAGAAATACTACATAAGGATATAAACAAATGACAAAGAAATACTACATAACTATATAAACAAATCACAAAGAAATACTACATAAGGATATAAACAAATAGCACAGAAATACTACATAAGGATATAAACAAATAGCACAGAAATACTACATAAGGATATAAACTACATAAGGATATAAACAAATACCATATAAAGATAAAACATAGCAAGAAAAATCTACATATACGATCAGAAAATAATGACAAAGAAATACTACATAAGGATATAAACAAATGACAAAGAAATACTACATAAGGATATAAACAAATACCATATAAAGATACAAAATGTAGCAAGAAAAAAGTGTTCTACTGTATTACAGCCCCAGGAAAATACAGCTATGGGGGAAACTTGTTAAATTGTCTGCACACCTCAACAGTCTGTTGCCCATGGGCCCCTCAGCAGAGGGCCACAAAGAGGCAATTGTCTCCCCCTCAGTTAAAGGGGTCGTCTCACTACAAGGATTGCTGCTCTTTATGTTAAAGATCTTGCAAAAACAAGTCACTTTGCAATATGTGTCCATTATCAGTGTCCTACCTATTCCTAGATATCCCCTCTTAAATGAGCTGCATCAGCTCCTTGCTATAGCTACAGACCTGTTTGATCTCTCCAGATAGGCTGCCAGCACTGGTTGCTATAGCTACAGACCTGTTTGATCTCTCCTGATAGGCTGCCACCACTGGTCGCTATAGCTACAGACCTATCCTCTGATAGGCTGCAGCATGGTTCTATAGCTACAGACCTGGCTTCTACTGCAGCCTAGTGGAAGCCAGTAAACACGCCCCTGAATTCAAAATGAAACCAAGAAAACAGGACTGAGGTAAGAGGAATCAATGCAGTGAGACAACCCCTTTAACAGTCTATTGCCCATGGGCCCCTCAGTAGAGGGCCACACAGTGGTAATTGTCTTCCCCTCAGTTAAGTAGCTTCAGGCCTCGTTCACACGGCCTATTTCTCTGCGGATTGGCGCCGTACTCCGCGCCGGATTTGCGCTTCAGTACGGCGCCAATCCGTCCCTGTCATTACGGTAATCCACTGCTCTCATAGAGAACAGTGGATTCCGTCGCTCCTCCCCGCTCGGCGAATCCGCCGCGGGGGAGAAAGTGACATGCACATTATTTACGGCGCGTACGCGCCGTAAACAATGCATTGTCTATGGGGCCGGGAGCTCTGCCCCTCCCGCCCTTTTCCGCGCCGATTTGTGGCCCCGCCCCCGTCCCGCCCCTTATTCACGCAGCCGGATTTGTGAGCGCAATCCGACCCACAAATCCGTCGGGAATAAGCCGTGTGAACACGGCCTTAGAGATGCCTGAAACTTTTCCCTTAGGCCCATCACCCCTGCTGAGGCAACATGCATGCGGACATAGGGGATCAGTACTGATAGGGGCAGCTGCAGATGTCCTGTATTATTGCTAGCTATGGACGAGTTCTAAGGTCAAGAGAAGATAGATAGATAGATAGATAGATAGATAGATAGATAGATAGATAGATATGGATAGATAGATAGATAGATAGATAGATAGATAGATAGATAGAAATAGATAGCTATAAGAAAGATAGCTAAAGAAAGAAAGAAAGAAAGAAAGAAAGAAAGAAAGAAAGAAAGAAAGAAAGAAAGAAAAGAAAGAAAGATATTTGATAGACAAATATTACAGAGGTATGAGATAGATAGACATCAAATAGAAAAAAGAAAGGCAGGAAGGAAAGAACAAAAAAAATAGAGAGATATAAATCAGATAAACATACTGTGAAATAGTATATGATGGATAGTAATATAGATTAAGAGATAACAGACATAGATAGATAGATAGATAGATAGATAGTGAGATAGATAGATAGATAGATAGATAGATAGATAGATAGATAGATAAATAGATGTAAATGAGCATAGCTAAGGAGCAGTGATATAGAATACTGAATAGAAAGACGACTTAATGACTGATATCTAGATAGATAGATAGATGAGATAGATATGAAATAAATAGATAGATAGAAAAATATGAGATAAATAGATAGATATGAAATAAATAGATGATTAATAGATAAATAAATAAATAGATATGAAATAAATAGATATGATAAAGATAGATAGATAGATAGATAGATAGATAGATAGATAGATAGATAGATAGATAGATAGGGGATATATAGATATGGGATAGATAGATAGATAGATAGATAGATAGTAGATGAAAATAGATAGATAGATAGATAGATAGATAGATAGACAAATAGATATATAGATAGATAGATAGATAGATAGATAGATAGATAGATAGATAGATAGATCAATGTGATTAATGAATAATTAAATCAAAGGATAGATAGATTGTTAAGAACCAGATACATAAAAATGTTTGGTTCGATATTAGATACACACATAGATAGATAGATAGATAGATAGATAGATAGATAGATAGACAAATAGATAGATAGATAGATAGACAAATAGATAGATAGATAGATAGATAGATAGATGGACAAATAGATAGATAGATAGATAGATAGATGGACAAATAGATAGATAGATAGATAGATAGATAGATAGATAAGTAGATAGATAGATAGATAGATCACATAGTTGTATTAATGAATAATTTAAAAATCTAAGGTAGAAAGATGGATTCTGTTTCTAAACCAGAACCAAAAGTCATACATAGAAAATGCTTTGGTCCTTCTAATTTGAACCTGTATTCCATCTACTTGCTGACAATAGTAAAGGCTATCATGTTTAAATCCCAAAATTGGGCCACATCAGATGTGTGAATTTGGCAGCACTGACTTCTCAGCTGTACGGGTTAATCCCTCTCACAAGAGACACCTCGTAATTACCCGGAGAATGTTCTCTTTGAGGACAGAGTAGGTGCATGTTTGAACTGGTAATGGCTTTTTAATTGGGGAGGGTGGCTGTATTTCTGCAGGAAGATCCTTCTCCTCCACCCGTCATATTTTTTATTGTAGTACAAATTGTAGTTTCCTCTTTTCATTAGTCACTGCTTTTACCTATCAATGATTCAAAGAAGTGAGGTCCCCTCTAATGACTGACACATTCCAGTCCCAATTGCTACCAGATGGGATTCATGCTGAGGATCGTTCCGTCATCATTCCACAATCTATGACATATAGTAACAAATTCAGCAGAACACAGAGGTCTTGTCCAGCGAAAGTCTAATTAAAGCTGGTTTGCAATGTTACACAGTTACACAGAATGAATCTAATAAATTTGCTATTAATTGCCCAGGTAACATGGATGTACTGGCTCTGCGGGGGTGGGGCATAACAATTATGCACCTCCCCTGAGAAACCTGCACTAACACATAAAACTTTTTTTCAAGAAGTGTTCCTTTAATTGAACAATAAAATTCCATTGCCAGTGGTTAGCTAATGCTCACCATTCCAGATACCCTGTGAGGGAATTGAGCTACATCCTTTGTAAATAGTTTCCTGTCACTTTTAATGGACTTTCTGGATCTTTAAGCCTGCTCCATGATAATTTTGTTTGTGTTGACATTGCGCTTGTATGTATCTGATGTACACATTGTACATATGTTAAATCTGTTTAGTTTCAGGATCGATGGGTTGTGATATTGGCAACTCCACCATAATAAGGTGTAATGGCTGCCACCAAGAATAACAGTCTTATGGTCTGGAAGCCATAGGGTGATATGCAAGTACTGGAATAGACCTAGAAAGACCCTAGTGCTGGTGGGAAGGGGTACAGAGTGATCCTGATATACAGCGCTGTCTTGATGACTGGGAAGGGCCCTGAGGATGTGTTAAAAGTGTGAGGACAGTTCCTACAGTGAAATCTGTTGGTGGCCCCTATAGCGAAGTTTAGGCCCAAGGTTTGGGCATGGTGCATGCTCGTTCGTATGCCGGAGCTTTAGAGGTCAGGTGACTGCTGAAGTGCTAGTGGACTGGAAGATATGGTGCAGGCCTGTGTAACTCTAAGTAAATGGGTGGAGGAGTAGATAGAGGTAATGCTCAATAGATGCCACCAATGGAGGCCCAAAAACACAATGTGAATGGAGCTTTAGTGACCCTTTCTATAGCAGGGATAGTTTATCTGACTTGTGGGATTGCATGGGCCACACACCCCTAAGGCTGGGCTTGTGATCTATTCACCTTAAGGGTCTTTTACACCGGCCAATTATCATCTGAATGAATGTATATAGCAACGTTTGTTCCTGATAATTGCTCTTTTACAAACCACACTCCACTTTTTCTAGGCAAAGAGTCTTTTCACAGGCTCCTCCTCACATTTATAAATCGTGATTGCCTCTTTTTATTTGCGGGATAAGTTCATGTTGTCATTGGTACCATGGTGGGGTACAAAAAAGTTTTTTGTAAATTTTTATTTTATTTTTTTTGTAAGACTGGATGAACAAAAAAGATTTAATTCTGGCAGGAAGAGGGGGGTTCCTTCTGTCCACTTCGGAGAAACCATGATATAATTGTGGCTACTGCTGCCTTTCCGGACAGCCTTTGACGTCGTTATTAGATGTCCCGGGCTGCCGGTGACGTCACTAGCCCCGGCCGGTACCTGTGCCCCTGGCCGGCCTAGTGATGGACAGTTACCATAGAGACCAGTACATAGCAGTTCTGCTATGCACTGCTCTTTATTGTATCAGTGATCTGAAGATCACTGATACAAGTACAAGTAAAAAAAAAGTGAACAATTGCAAAAAAGTTAAAAAAGTAAAACACAAACTAAAATAAATTAAAAACACGTTCACTGCCCCTTTTCCCTTTACAAATGCCAGAAAAGATAAAAATTAATAAAGTACGCATATTTGGTATCACTGCGTGTGCAGTGACCTACCCTATAAATCTGTCATGTTATTTAACCTGCATGGTGAACGCCATAAAAAAACAAAAAAAGTCACAGAATTGCGATTTTCAGTCATTCTGCAGCACACAAAATAGAGTAAAAACGCCAAAGTGATAACAATGAAAACATCAGTTCATCCCACAAATATAAAGTCCTTACACAGCTCTTTATACAGAAAAATAAAAAAGTTATTATCAGAAGATGTTAAAAATAAAAAAACACTACTAGGGCTACATTTTTTTCACCGTGCCTTCCAAAAAATGGATTAAAAAGTCTTGTCTCCCTAAAAAAAATACCAATAAAAAAAGTCTCCTCATCCTTCAAAAAACAAGCCCATACAGAGTTCCGTACACTTAAAAATAAAAAATGTATGGCTCTTATATATTTATTTATTTGTGTTTTACTAATACATAGCGTTACATTACCATATATTACTGTATTGCTATGTATTATTCTCACGACAGGCAATTTATTACACTCTTTCTCTGGCAGGGCTTAATAGGTCTCTGTACATGACAGACCCAGAGGCCATTATTTGACCTCCTGCTGCCACTGTATCTGTTGGCTCCCCAGGATTGCATTACGAGGGTGCACATAGTTGACAGAGGGATTCCCTTCTCAACCACCTAGATGCAGTGGCTGCTATTGACTGTGATATCTAGGGGTTTAAACAGCAGGGATCAGAGCAAGCCCTGATCCTGGCCATTGTATTGGGAACAATGTGAATTGCTGTGTATGGTGCAGGCACAACTTCTGTGCCCAAACCATCTAAGCCCAGGAGATTTGCCATCAGCTCCATCTTCCCTTTTTGGGAGTCCTGAGGACGATCCAGGAGAGGAGGCAGGTATGGATTTTAAGCAGCACCTTGTAATAAGTCCTCATTGCCCCATACTGCTGAGACATTGGTAACACATATAACCAACAAACCATGAAGATTGTCAGTCACTGATCCTGAACTATTACATATCCTTACATTCCTAAGGGCAGGAACACAAGATGTCTGCAAACCCATGTGACCATAGGAGGCCACATCTGAGGGAGGGCTACCACCCTCATCACAGCTGTGCCAGGGCTGCTCCGGGTTCTACTGCCCAGAGATGTCAGTCTGCTTTCCAAGTTTCTTATAGACATGGTGCTGCTATAGGTAGCACTTATTTAGAATTTTAGACCTGGGTAGTATACTTCCTCACTATTGAATGCAGGAATGTTTCCTAGGACCATTAATGTGACTGAAGCTGTTCTCTGAGGAAGTTGTGATATGTGGAGACGGCTGGAATTTTATGCTATGTGCCTTCTTTTGCAAACTAGATATATGACCCCAAAGAGGAGGTTGATGCCTCAGTGACAAACCTCAAGAAGCTCAATCTATACCAGCTTCATTTGTACAAGTGACTCTATCTGTTTTAAGTGGCACATCCATCTCCAAATATTTGGAACAATCCCAAAAATCTGACAGGAGCGAATGAAAGGAAGAATTGTGAAATAATAATGATTTGGGCACTACCAAACATTATTGACCCTTTCTTCACCGTCAGCTTAGAGACAGGTCCTAAAGGGTGTTCCCACCATAGACTTTGATGGCATATCCATAGAATATGCCATCAAAGTCTGATAGGTGCAGGTCCCACCTCCAGAACCCGCACCTATCTCCTGTACAGGCCTCTGAAAGTGTTGGCTCAGAATTGAGATCCGATCGCTCGTGCGCAAGTCTCCATTCTATTCTATGGCAGTTCCGATACAACGACACACTGCCGCTGGTACGGGAACCCCCATAAAAACAAAATAAGAAATCAGGGCAAGTTACCGGGCTCTCCATTGTGACCAAACCTTTCAGAGGGCCTTACGGGAGATATGGGGGTTTTCTGGGGTGGACCTGCCCTTCAGACTTTGATGCATTTTTTTTTGTAGCCACCACAGTGCATGGTTGAAACACCGCTTTAAAACTGGTGCAACTTAGAGGGGTTGCACGGATTAGAAAAACATTGCTTCCAGAAACAGCACCATACCTATCCATAAATATGAAAAAGTATTGCGCCACCCACACCAACACAACACTATTTTAAAAACGTACTTATGTGATATTGGACTGAAAGTGACAACAGACCAGAAGCACTGGAGAAAGGGTGAGTGAATCCATTTGAACCCAGTGAAACAAAAATGAACCCTTACCCCATTTTAAGGTTAGGCTTTTTTTGCATATATCACCAGAAATCGATTTGGACCAACCTAAATTGAAGTGCTCAAATTTTCATAAATTGACTGACCTCAAATCAAAAAGTGAAAGCCACAGAAAAAATCACAATTGATGAGAAGGGATCAAGAAAAAAAGGGCGACACGTATGTACAGGGCTGTCCCAGAACCCGGGAGTCTTTTCAGTCCAAAAACTCGCACAGCCCCGTTCGCTATATTTTTAGTCACTGTAATTCAGATCATTACAACCCCGGGTACTTTGTAAGGCCTAGATCAGGTGTGTGTCGAGGGGGGGCGCACTACAACCGAAAAACACACATTTAATGACTTCTGAAGGGCAAACTAGTGTAATTACGCGGGAACGGGTGAGCACTTTCAAAGAGGTTTTATCTTGACCAAATTTGTCGTCTAGCGCTTAAGTGCAAGTAGGACGGTTTAAAAACCCCAAGTGCATTCTACATTTTTCTTATGTTTTAAAAAAATTGGCTCTAAGCGCCATAAATCTAAAATTTCCCCATGGGGTTCCAAATTTTCCATTTTCTCTCCACGGTGTCATGACTTGTTATTTTTTCAGGATTTAAGGGGGAGAGTGTGTTAAATTTGGTTTATCACTCTCTTTAATTTTATATGGTCCTGAACCAAAAGGGTTCCCCTCATGGAAAAGAACTGTCGAGGAACGAAAAAAAAATTTGTTGCCTACATAAAGAAAATTGCAAACACCCCTGAAACGAGTTGCAAAAGGGGCCAAGACCGTACAGCAGTTTAACAAGACGATCCACCAGAACAACCTTACATCAATCCAAAATTCTCCAGAAAATTGCTGAAAGGGGTTACAGGGTCACCTTCCTGCTCAGACCATACACTGCGGGCTTCTAAAAAGATCACAAAAAAAACCCCGCAAACAGTTTGCTGAAGACCTAACAAGACTTGGATTATTTGATGCATGCCCTGCCTGATGAGCCCAAAAAAACTTTTTTGTTCAAGTGTAAAAGCATGTTTGGCATTGGGTCAAAACGCTAAAAGGTAGAGCACTTTAAAAAACTGTAGTAAAACCAACCAACACAACCATCAAAATGTTTGGGCCCAAAAAATCCCTTTTGTTTTCCCAAAAGACCCAGGGGGTCAAAAGAAAATTGGGGGGATTTTTTGCATCCAAAAAGAGGGGGGTTGAGTTTCTCTGCTCCTTCCCAAATGCCTTTGTGATAACAGATCTCGTGGAGTGCAAAAAGCAATTCGAATGTCTACACGCTATATTGCGCCTCTCCCTGAAGGGAGTAGATCTACCCATGTCTTGCGATCACATCATTGCCTCCTCACCTCAGCCAAGGGCGCAGCATTGCACTGCACTGTTACTGACGAGGGGCAAAACAGACACCCCCGAAACAGGCTGTCTAACAAATGGGTGAGCTGGCTTGGCTAATACTCGTCCCTTTTGTCAACATTTCCAAAGACCCATGTGAGCTCAAAATCAATTGAGGTTTTATCTACATTTCAACAGAGGGTTGCACAGGAGCTTCTCTGTCTTGCTATCTCCCCCTTCTCCTGCTTCCATTCATCCATAAAGTGCAGGCCATGTGTGATAAGCGGCTAAAGTAGCCAAATCAAATAATCATAGCAATATATGCTATTCAAGCTATGTGTAAAGATTCTGCTGCAGGAGGTGGATCCACTTGAACCACAGCAGGTCGATGTTTGGCGTAAAGCCCATAGCCAGGAGAGTGAAATCTAAGTGGTGGCGTGTCCCCTGTATTCATCAGATAGCCCGCTGCAACAGCGTCGGTAAAGGACTCAACTTTTTAAAATTTCTAGTTGCTTCCTATCTTGTCCTCCTTGCCTGCGGCCTATGCATTCCCCGCGGTGCGGGAGTCCACCAACACCTCCCATGGTCGCAAAACAATACTCATCCCAACTGTCTAAGAAAGACACTGGGCGGACTGTGGGGGGGAGGCATGCCATGCGGATTGGCGGCCAGGGTGCTAGGAAAGCAGAAATCGGCAGATCTAGGCTTTCGTAGTCGTGGACAGACAGAAGGCAGGACAGCGGCTCTGGGTTCGGAGACGGTAGATCAAGCAGGTGTGTCGGTGCAGCATTGGATGCGGCAAGTTCTATGAGACGGTTACGAAGCAGAGGTCGGTACACAACAGTAAGGCAATACTGGAACGCTGCAGGAACACATTTCACTCATGGGTAATGAACACCCAAGGGATCCGGCGAGGGCCGGCAAGGAAGTTGACCGACTACCATAGGAGCAGTGCCCAGGCAAGTGAACTCGAAATTACCGGCGCACTGCCCCTTAACATACAAATTTGTCCGGCGCGCGCCAGCGCCCCTCTGGGGCGGACTATACCCCGCGGGACACGGATAGCAGCACTGACAGTGAGCGCGGCGGGTAAGTGCATCCGGCTGGTGACGGGGAGGCGAAGCGGAAACCCCTAACCCGACGAGCGGGACAGGCGGCTCGCTAGGTCAGGAGCACGGGGCGCGCCTGCGACAGCCCGTGACAGTGGTCGCAGGGGCGTCCGAGCACAGTACCGCCCCACCCCTTGGCCCCTCCCCCGCCCCCTCTACTGATTGAGAGAAATCTCGAAGAGACGCGCGGTTCAGATGTTCTCTTCCGGCTCCCAACCCCTCTTCAGGGACCGAACCCCTTCCAGTCCACTCAAGGAAAGCATCCGGCTTTCCTCTAGTTCATCTCATTTCCCACGAATCTCCTGACTCTCGAAGACTTTTGAACGGCACCAGGACCACATAACGTAGAGGGAACAGCTCGCTCTGGGAAAAAGTGTTAAGGACCAGAGGTTGTTCAATAAGGAGACATGATACGTTGGAATTCCACGTGGGAGGGAGCCAGAGTTTGTATGGCTACCGGATTGATGCAGCTGATGACCCTCAAGGGTCCCAGGAAATGGGGTCCCAGCTTTGTGATACGGTCATCTTTAAGCGGACATATCAATAGTTAGAGCCGCCACACCTTTTTCAACACTGGGAGAACACCGTAGATGGATTCTTTCTCTTGTTCACTTGGTCGAGACTTCATCAGCGTCACGAGCGCGTCGGAGCATCCGACTGACGGTCTGGGACCAGAGGCACTTCATGTCTTGAACCATCTGCGTACCGCGCGGCCAGGCATACCTCAAAAGGTTGACAGAGGAAAGGGGGGGCGGGAAGCAAGCCATAACACGATGTAGAAGGGAGGCCCCCTGCGGACTACGGACTCAAGGGAGTTGGAAGAACTCCGCCCACGAGAGGTAAATAGAGCCCAATCATCTTGCGTGACCTAGACGAAAGAATGAATCAAGTAGCAACCCATGACTTGGTGACCCCCTAACATGCCACCTGGCCGTTCTCGTCTGTGGAAGGTGTACCGGGAAAGAATCGAGCTTCTTCTATAAGTTGGCTTGCACAAGCTCGCCAAAACCTGGAGACAAATTGAACTCCCCGGATCCGAGTCAATTTATGCGGAGGGAGTGGTCCATTGGAGCCGGAACTCATGGATGAAAATAACTCAGCTAGCCGGGATCGTGGCGCCCCTGCAACGGACGAAGTGCCCATTTTTGGAAAAAGCGATCATCAATCCACCCAGATATATGGTGTTGCCAAGACACGAGGAAGGTCGTTTGTTCTAAAAAGTCGCCAATCGAAATGTAGACAGGGGTAGAGTGTGGGATACGGGAAGTGGCTATGAAGTAGCCTGGCCGGGCTTGTGACGTGCGTCATTGTTCCGCACAGGAGCTCGCAAGACTCAACGAAGTCACTTGATATCCTTCTCCAGCTCTTCTGGCCACCAATAGAAACCCGGATATCAGGTGGAAGGTTTCAATTAACGGAGTGTCGCCGGGATGCCACCACCAATGATGCAATACGTCCCATTACAAGAAACGGTCTGCGGAGAGCCAGGACGCAACATAAGTCCTTCCAGAGGACCCTTCCGGAGGTCCCACGGGAGCAACCGAAATGAACGCTTCCGGGGGAAATGTGTTCAGAGGGGAAAAGGTCTCTTTCAACCCACCTACGTCGAAGCACGGGAAGAGGCATCAGCTCTCACATTCTTCCATCGGACTGAGCCCTGAAATGGATCTGAAATCGATACCGGAGAGAAGAATAAGGCGGACACACTGCCTGCGCGTGGGTTAAGTCGCTGAGCATCCTCCAGATATTGGATGTTCATTGGGTCTGAGTATGATACGGATGGGAAAAACAGCACCCTCCAGCAGATAAACGCCACTCCTCCATGGGCCAATTTTTGAAAAATGCGCCATAGCTCCGGTCGCCCAATCGTGTAATTCCTCTCGGCTGAAAGAACGTCTTGGAGAGAAGCCGCACAGACACAAGTCTGTACCTGTAGGACACCGTTTTGTGTAATTGTACTCTGCTCCAGCCACCCACAGAACGAGAGCATCCCTTCAGAAGTGAAGGGTTTCGCGGGGTCTGGACGTGCAACGGATAGAAGCCTACGCGAAATTGGCTATTTGAGAGCTTCACAAACGTCTCTCGACCGTCGACAGGCCAACTCTTATTGGCTTGTTTCTGTTGAGAGCCACTATCGGTGCCACCGACGCGTAGAAAGTGCGGATGAATTTGGCAAAGGTAAATTGCAGAAGCCCATGAAATCGCTGGATAGCCCCGACAAAGCCCTACGGGTGCGTGTCCATTGCAATATCGCCAACCAGATTAGACCAGTGTCACATCCGAAGGCTTGTCAAAAGATACAAAACCATATACCCCAGACAAACGAGCGCTGAGTACTGATGAGAAAGAGGCACTCCCTAGCTGGCATACCAGGTGTTCTCCCGGAGACGTCTTAAGTACTATGACGGACACTGCGGTCTCGAGGTCCAGGGGAGAACAACCATATGTCATCGAGGTAGACACCATGCAGGAGATGATAGTCCCCCTTATGACGTCAATTTCACTGCTTGCCGTTAAAGACAAGCTGGTGCATTTACAGTATTCCGCAGGCCAATTCACCAGGTACTCGGTAGTGCCCAACTTCTGGTGGTTGAAGCCGACTTCCATTCATGCGCCCTGCGGATTCGGTCCAAGTTGGTAAGGCCCCTCTCATATCCAACTTGGGAGAAAATCATTAGGCGTCCTTGCAGGCGAATCAAAAAGTGTCCGTGACATCAAGCAGACGGCAATGGAAACCGGTTCATTTAACCCGTGATCTTGTACCAGCTCCACATCCTAGTAGTTCAATGCATGGCTAAGGTAACGCCACGACCTTCTTCTTCAATCGAAAAAGAACCCCATCGCCAGCGTGGAGCGAAGTACTCCGATGAACCCCTTCTATGAGAATTTCTCCTGGGATGTACTCCGACATGGCTTGGTTCAAAACAGACAAGGGTAGAACGCTCGGCCAAACGGGGAGGACTGTAACCTTCGCCAATAAGACGATACCTCGGGGCAGTCGTAAGGACATGCGGCGGAAGACTCTTGGCGTTTTCTCTCGGAGAACATGCATTCGGCATGCTCCAGATATTCAGGTGCATCTTGTCAGCCCGGCAGCGGCTCCTGAAGGGTTAAGCGAGAGCAGGGAAGCACCGGCGAGGTGCCACCAACAACCGCCCCGACAGTTGGAACCCCATAGCGAACACCTCATCCAGTACACACCTAGTCCATGATAGGAGAGTAGGAGCGTAGCCATGTGAGTCCGGAGGAGGATCTGCACGACAAGGAGCGAGGTCAACACAATAGAAGTCGATCATCCTCCTTATGCAGTGCTCCCACCTGGAGGACAGGTGCTCTTGGTGACGATACTGATGGGTGTCGCTAAGAAGCACCCCGCAGACTGCGATGAGTATGACAACGGTTTTACTCCAGACTAACCACTGAATCCGATAACCACCCGGCCTCACTAGAGCTGTGGATGAATTCCTCGCTGAGCCCGATTCCAGCAAACGCCAGAACCTGGAAATTGATACCAGACCTCTGACACGGACCTGCAGCAGGCATCAACAGGCGTTGGAGCGAGGGAGGTATTTTTGCAATCCTCGGAATGCCCTCCCCACAGATCCTAATTGGCGAGTGTAGTTGAGCCCCCGCATCCTATGGCCTTGGACAAGTCTCCGAAAATGCTACTGGCTTTGGGCCACAGTAGAACACAAGCCTCATGTTGTCGCCGCTGGGCCCAATTCAATGCGACATAGAGGCGAGCCCGATCAAACAAGGCATTGGCTCGTCGGTATGGGTGTTGGAGTGCTGTGCTGCAAGAGACCCTACCTGGAACACGGTAGACAGGCGATGGAAAACCGGCGAGGTTGGGCTGACTGAGCGCTCTAGCAGGGAAGCTCCTCCTCATTCACCGATCAATGTAGCGTATATCGATGCGGTCGCCAACCGATCAAAGTCTCTAAAGTGGAGACGGAGGTCTCTAACGCCAGATGTCCCTTTAACTTCGACTGAGACAGTCCTTCTTGAAACGTAGCACACTAGAGCTTGACCGTCGTTCAAGTCAGATCTATGAAGGACCATCGCTACGGATTAGCACTACCGCTTAACTACTGCCCAACATCGACGCCCTGCATATCTCCTACAGACAGTCTCCCTGGCGTAATTTAGGAGGGGCCGTCCTCAGCGGAGGAGCACGCTGAGTTTTCCTTCGAAGACTCTGCGGAACCACTGAGGAATGACTGTAGAACACGCCGTCACTGGAAATCTCATGTCCCATAGGTGTAGCCATGCCATGGTGCCTTACCTGCAGGAGGAGAGTCCTACCCACTAAAGCCACCTTCGCGACGTTCGGTCAGTAACAGGAACTGTCGGTGGTCCTCATACAGCTCCACGTGCAAGAAGCATTGAGTATGATAAACCCCCTGCATTAGTTTCGGGTAACACCGATGAACTTGTGATGGGAGTGACAGTCGCGAAGCTTTGTCCCCTGGAGGATCACCGTGAACTCTAATGCAGCTGTGGCAGGAGCAACTTGGGAGATGGCGTAGGATGCAGCTGGACCGGTTACGAGCTGCTGCACCAAGGAGGAAAGTTGCTACGAGCTTGCTAAGCGCTTGCTGCGCAACTGTGTGATTGCTTGACCACTACAGACCGTTGGTCGATGCTGTCAGAAAACACTATTAGCAAATTTACCTTGGCGGGATCCATGGCTGCGGATCCCTACTGTAAACCAGATTCGGGTATGGTGGATCCACTGACCACCGCAGGCGATGGCCGTAAGCCCCTAACCATGGAGTGGTAATCTAAGTGGAGGACCCGGTTTTTCACCAGAGACCCGCCGCAAAGCGGAAGATGGTCTTGCTAGAGGCGGAATGTGTCCACCAGGTCCACTACCTTCAACTTCTGGCGGGGGACACTTGCTGCGGTGGCGGCCAAGGGTGCGAGTATCAGGAACTGAAGCAGGCTCGTAGTCGAGGATCAACAAATGTCAGGACAGGCGGCACTGGTTACAGTGGACTGTAGACAACAGTGTGGTCGGGGTCCGGCGGACAAGGTTCGTAGACGGTAAGAACGTAGCCGCGAGGTTGGTTACAGCAAAGGAAGCAATACTGAAACGCTCAGGAACACTTTCATCCAGGTAGACACCAAGGATCTCGGCCAAGAGCCAGCAGGAAGTGACCGGACTAAATAGAACAGTGGCCGAGGCAATGAACAATTACCTTGGGCCAGCACTGCCCCTTTAAATTCAATCCGGCGCGCGCTTCAGCGGCCGCCCTGCTAGGGGCGGACTGAACGCGAGCCGGGACAATCGGAAGCAGCCTGAGTTAAAAAGGGAACATGGGTGAGCGAGGCCCGGTTATGTTGCATGCGGCGGACTTGGAGTGCGAGCGTGACCCCAAACCCGACGTGGCGGGACGGGCTCCGTGCTAGGTGCAGGAGCACGGGCTGCGCCTGCGACGCACGGTCAGTGAGTCGTCAGGGGCGTCCATGTGACACTATGCACCTAAATTTTATCTATTCATCAAGATTAGGCAGCATTCAATTATACTGTGGCGACAGGTAGACCTCACGCAAGATTTATATGACTCGTTTTCATTCATTCATGCGACACTACTAACACCATTTAATTCGTAACTCGCAATGATAAGCCGTCTTTTCTGACGACTCTGCATGCAAAATTGCATTTTATATATTACTGGCATAACCGTTATTGAATGTGAAATATATGGCACTGATACATGGGTACTCTCTGATAGTATTACCGTGTTTCCCTGAAAATAAGACCTAATGCAATTTTTTTCAAGCTTCCCAATATAAAGCCTCCCCTGAAAATAAGACCTAGCGGAAGTCATCGCTGCAGCTCCCCATACACAGAGCCGTTGTTCTAAGGGCAGCGAGTGAGTAGGTGGTGCGGAGTGAGGGGAGCCTGGGAGGTTGCCCAAGCTCCGCCCACACTGATAAACAGCCCTTTGTCAATACAGGTTTGAAGATACCTTTATTGTGTTAGGGTGGAGGGTTGAGGGGTGAAAGAACCTGTGCTGGAAGTGCATGTTACTGATGTACCTTAACAGTCCCGATCTATCCCAATGAGAGAGACAGAGAACGATTAAATGTAAGAGAGATGAGGATTATGGAGGAGCACAGAGGCAATGATTCTGACATACAACAGCATCTTCACAGATTCTGAGCAGTATGCTTGCGGTGAAATTTTCGTATGTCTACAATGGTCCCGAGCAAGTCACATTTTTGCCATCCTATGAGATAAATCACTGCAGCCTGCCATAAAAAGGCCTTTACATACTATAACCAATGGTTTTGGTGACTCTAAACTGTAATATATGAATATATATATATATATAAAAATATATAATATATATATATATATATATATATAATTAAAATATAAAAAAAAAAAAATTAAAGATAGAGCACTCCTTCTTGTATCACACAATAAACAATATAATGCTATGGGTGCCAGCAGTGACTTCCTGATATGAAAAGCCAAACGATATAGAAATTCGAAAAAATCCACGGCACTCCAAAAAATTCAAAAAAGTAGAAAAATTATTCCGCCATTTCACAGAGCAACGTTTCAGCTCCCTCCTGAGAGGTTTGACAAAGGGCTCCAGGAGGGAGCTGAAAAGTTGCTCTGTGGGAAAATGGGGGAATAAATTATCACTTTTTGGAGTGCCGTGGATTTTTCGAATTTCTCTCTCTCTCTCTCTCTCTCCTCTCTCTCTCTCTCTCTCTCTCTCCTCTCTCTCCTCTCTCTATATATATATATATATATATATATATATATATATTTAAATATACACACACACACTAGTTAGAATGCTGGGGCATGTGCTTCTATATTAGCTGCCTCATTCAGCTGATAAGGAACTAGCATGTAGATTCTACACATAGAGACTAATGAGATTAGTACATGTAACACCGGGGTTGGGAAGTTTTTTCTATACATATATAGATCCCTGTGCACTTGCATCAGAGTCCTCTATCTATGCAGGAAAATAATCTCTCCCTGCCGCCCGATGCAGCCGGGGGGGGGGGGGGGGGGGGGTGTCCCGTTCAAAGGACGGAATGAAAACTTCTCCAGTTCCAGCGCTGCGTCTCCCAAGTTTTCTGTTTCCATTCTGTCAGTTCTGAACAGGGAGGTCCCCCGGCAGTGCTGCGTGAGGGTGGATTTTCTTTCCTGCATAGATAAATGACTCTGATGCACGTGCACAGGGATCTATGTATTTATAGAAAAATCCTCCCCCGTGCTACATACAAGCATTAATCTGATGAGTCTGCGGCTGTAGATTGTACAATATGACACTTTGCCCGGGTCGGCTCTTCCAATCACACCGGGGCTCCCCCACTTCTTTAGCGGCGTTGACCGCTATACACTGAAAGCCGCTCACACATGCACCACCAGACTCTTCCTACAAATATGATGGGACTGAAGCAAACCTGGGCCGACATGCTTGGCCATAGAAGATTTTTTACATAAAAAATGTATTCACGGAAAAATAAGACACCTCCCGAAAATAAGACCTAGCGTGTCTTTAGGAGCAAAAATTAATATAAGACACTGTCTTAATTTTGGGGAAACAGGGTGGGAGTCTACTCTATTGGGAAACTGTCTAATTTGGGTGCTAAAAAGCAGTATTGTTTGGAAGCATCCTGTGGTATTGTAGGAATGTGCAAACACTGTGGTAAAGAATGCATATGTAGCTGTGCTTTACCCACATATATACACTGGCGAAAATCACGTTGAATGATTTTCAAATAATTAATTTGCATTTTGTTGCATAAAATAAGTATTTGATACAATAGAAAAGCAGATCTTAGTATTTGGTACAGAAATCTTGGTTTGCAATTACAGAGGTCAAACGTTTCCGGTGGTTCTTCACCATGTTTGCACACACTACGGCAGAGATTTTGGCCCACTCCTCCATACAGATCTTCTCCAGATCTTTCAGGTTTCAGGGCTGTCGCTGGGCTACCTTTAGTTTCAGCTCCTTACGAAGATTTTCAATAGGTTTAAGGTATGTATACTGGTTGGGACACTCCAGGACCTTGAAATGCTTCACTCCTTAGTTGCCCTTACTGTGTGTTTCATTGTCCTGCTAGAAGAAAGTTGTTGGCCAAAATCTCGAAACACATGGCCCCATCCAGTCTTCCTTCAATACGGTTCAGTTATCCAGTCCCCTTTGCAGAAAAATACCTCCAAAGTATGATGTTTCCACCCCCATGCTTCATGGCTGGGACAGTATTCTAGGGGTTGTACTCATCATTCTTCCTCCAAACACAGTGAGTGGAGATGATACCATAAAGTTCTATTTTGGTCTCATCTGGCAACATGACCTTCTCCCACCTCCTCTGGATCATCCAGATGGTCATTGGCGAACTACAAATGGGCCTGGACTTGTGTTGGCGTGAGCAGGGGGACCTTGCGTGCCTTGCAGGATTTTAATCCATGACGGCATAGTGTGTTACTAACGGTAATCTGTGAGACTGCGGTCCCTGTGTAAGGGGTTTTACTGGTGTTGGGTTGTTATCAGTAGTGGGCTGCCATGGGGAAATAAAGGGAGTAGGGTGCCGGGTTTATGGAAAGGGGGCAGTTTAATAGTTCAGGCGGGCAGTTTGGCCTGAGTATGTATATGCTGGATCAGGAGGAGCTGGACAGCTATCACAACCCGAGGGGCGGAGCTAGGCTGAAGAGATGGGGGACAGCTTTTCAGAGGGGCACTCAGTTGCAGTAAGAGTTTTTCAGTTAGAGTCGTCAAGGAAAGGAGCAGTGAAGGAGAGAGGCATGCCCCCTCAGAGCGCAGTAGCCATGAGGGGGGGAAGTGTCCGAGGAAAGGCATTTATCCGGGGGGCAGCGGAAGTTCAATAGGAGGGTGAGCCATATGGAGGAAGCCCCTGAAATGGTCAGGGAAAACAGTGATGTGGGCCAAAAACAGTACCCCCGTTAGCTCATGTGGGAGTGGAAGCTGCTGGTGCCAGACAGACGCAAGCCGCAAGGACGAGAGTAAAAGCCCATAAAACCCAGAACAGTTGTCCTGTCACTTTTATTGCTGGGCATCACACGCTCAAACAATGCGCCTCGCCTGCTTTTAAAAAGAAGGGGGACTGCCACGGGCAGCGGAGGGGCAGTTTGGGTGCCCATTAAAACCACCCTTTTTTTAAACCCAGCTATATTCTCCCCGGGCCCCCGTGTATTTGGGTTGATTCCTGTCCTTTTTTTTAGAATCATCCTTACCCCACAGGCGAGATCTTGCATGGGCCCAGACCAAGCGGGCCCCTTTTTCCCTGTACCCATCCCGGCCTTGTGCGGGTGACTTTTTTTGCCCCGTTGTCCTTAGACGCTCTTTGGTCTTTGCCATGGTGGAGAGGTTGGGCGTGATTGGGTGGGTGGGGACGGGTGTCTTTTTGCATAAACCCATTCAAGCAGGTGAAAAAAATACAGGTAATATACAGAGTAGGAGGTTCTATAAGAAAAATAACAGGTCTGTGAGACCAGAATTCTTGTGTCGGTTGGTGATCAAATACTTATTTTTTTGCAATAAAATACAAATTCATTATTTTAGAACCATACAATGTGATTTTTTTGTGTTTTTTTCTCCCACAACTAAAGTGTGCCTACAATAAAAATTACAGACCTCTCCATTCTTTGTAAGTGGGAAAACTTGCAAAATTTCCAGTATATGAAATCCTTTTTTCCCCCTGTATATTGTACACAGACCGGCGAGTGACTCATAAGGTCCTGGTGGGTTGTTACAGGTATCTGGAGCTGAATGTATCCCATAGCTGCCCAAGGAGCCATCCAGGGGTTTCCTACGTTGGAGGGGGCCATAGAGCAACACCACCTTTAAGCCCAACAGCTGCTGGGGGGGTTCATAGAGCCCAAACCGCCAACCAGGGGGTCCACACTGCGGGGGGTCCATAGAGCCAACACCCCATCCAGGGCTCCCACACTCTGGAGGGCCATAGAGCCAACACCCCCATAGGGGCTCCCCCGCTGCTGGAGGGTCCATAGAGCCACCACCACCATCCTGGGCTCCAACAGCTTCTGGAGGGTCCCTAGAACCAACACCCCCTCCAAAGGCCCCACCTGTGGAGGGTTTCCATAAAGCCAACACCACCCTCCAGGGCTCCCACACTGCTGGGGGGTCCAAGAGCCACCACCCCCATCCCGGGGCTCCCACAGCTTTTGGGGGTCCATAAGCCAAAACCACCAGGCCCCCCCCTCAGAGTCCATGACCCCAAAACCCCCACCGGGCCCCACGCTCGGAGGGTCCTAGACCAACACCACCATCCGGGGCCCCCCAGCTGCTGGAGGGGCCATGAGCCAACACCACCTCCAGGGGCTCCACAGCTGCTGGAGGGGCCAAGAGCCCAAAACCACCATCCAGGATCCACAGCTGCTGGAGGGTCCCCAAGAGCCAACACCCCCATCCAGGGCTCCCACGATCTAATTCGGTTCAATCTGGGAAAATTTGGGGGGAGGGTAATACTTGAAGTCTTAGGCTCTTCCAACTAAAAAAATTTACATTGCTTGCTGGAAGATCCCAACCCCAAACCCGGAAATACAATCAGAATGTATGGGCAACACA
>JAODAL010046210.1:0-31155 GCA_025379985.1 Phyllomedusa bahiana | reverse complement strand
TGCTCTGAAATTTTGTTTTAATTTTCAAATGCTGCTGCCTAGTAGTTTTGTCCTTTTAAACATTGATCTCTAGATAATTTTCTGTATCAAAATTCAAAAAGTTTTTTATTTCATACTGTGCTTGTTTTCCAACCTTTTTCCCTTTTTTTAAACATATTTTGCAGCACCACAACTTTTTTTTCCCAGTTGAAAAACCCCCTTTTGGGATACCAAGTACCTGGATTGTTTATGAAAACCTAAATCATGTTTGTAGTTTTTTTTAAAGAGATGTCACGCTCGGGGGTTTGAGTGAAAACTATTGACACTGGGTACTTAAACCATTTGTATGGGTCAAAGTTTATTCTTTAAATTTTAAAAAGTAGACGCTTTTTCGCGGACCAAAACAGCCTCAAGTACAAACTATATTAACGGGGCATTTCTTTTAATAGACCAAAAAAATTTAAAACAGAGGCTCATTCGAGTGCTCATATTAACCATTTATTGAAAGATTTCTTTACTAATAAAACCACTTTGTAAATATTTCATTTACTAGTGTTACAAAAAAATAAAAAGAGTTTCCATGGAATAAAAAACAAAAAATGTTTCCTTACTAAAATAACTTACAACAAACAAATAAATAATTAATTAAAAACAATGTAAAAACAAAAAATTACATAAAAAAATTTACATTAATTAAATTAATTCTTGAAGTTCTTAAGACCATTAGGATTAACTGTACCCATTTTAAAAAATCCAAAAAATTTCTCTCTGACCGAAACTTGAACCTATTAGGTGTATTAATTAGATATTTGCTCTTTGGGCGTATACTGAATCCTATTGTTTCATTTGATGTACATTGAAAAAGTGTTTAGATAGACATGTATTAATTTTTTAGTTTTATGTTATATCTATGATTGTTCAAACGTTTAGACAATTTGGTACTAGTTTTGCCAATATACTGTAGTCCACAGTTGCAAGTAATTAAATATACAACGAATGAACTGTTGCAACTTAAACGTGTTCTGATGTTAAATATTTCTTTAGTAAATGAAGATTGAAATTTATCATTCTGTGTGATCACATTACAACATTTGCAGGTGGGATGATTACAGGCGAATACTCCTATTGCCAAAGAATTTGACTGATCAGATGCTTTATCAGTTAGTTGCCTTAACCGGGAGGGAGCCACTATATTTTTGATTGTTCTAGCTCTCCTATATATAATCTGAGGTTTGTCTGACAGAAGAGGTTTAAGAATGGGATCTAATAGTAGTATTTCCCAATGTTTTTTTAGTAGCATATATATTTGTTCATGATGAGTATTGAAAGTAGTAACAAAACTACAAGTAGGATCCTTTTTCACAATTTTTTTCAACCTTTTTTGTTAAATAATCCTGTTGTGTGCAAGCACCAGCCTTTGATTTCGCAGAATCTATTAAATTAGATGGAAAACCTTTTTCTAAAAATTTTTTTGAAAGAAGATCAGACTGCCTTAAAAAATTGTCATCATCTGTACAGTTTTTTCTTATACGTTTAAATTGGCCGTATGGTACGTTCCTTACCCATTTCCTATGGTGATTGCTACTGAATTGTAGGTATCCATTTGAGTCGCAAGGTTTAAAAGCATTTTTTGATTTAATAGTGGAATTTTCTATGTACAGGAAAAGATCTAGAAAAACTATTTCCTTTTCATTATAGGTCATGGTAAAATGGATACCTTTTGTATTTTGATTAAGTAGTGTGACAAAGGATTCAGCAGTCTCCAAAGGACCTCGCCAAATCAAGATCAGATCATCTATATATCGTTTGTAATAGATTATATTAGAAAGAAAGGGGTTAGAATCAGCAGTAATATGTAATGATTCAAAATGTCCCATAAATAAGTTGGCGTATGATGGAGCCACAGGGTCCCCATTAGCCGTGCCTACCCTTTGGTGGTAATGGGTGGAGCCATACTGAAAGAAATTGTTATCTAATATCAATTGCAAACTTTCAATAAGAAATTCTTTAAAGGATTCAGAGAATTCTATTTCTCTAGATAGATAAGATTTTACAGCTTCTACTCCAAAACTATGTTGTATATTGGAGTAGAGAGATGTTACGTCAAGAGTTAAAAAGGAATATTCTGTTTCCCATGTAAACCCCAGCAAATCTTTCAAAACACTATCTGAATCTCTGAGAAAACTGGGGAGATTGTTTACAATTGGTTGGAGATATAAATCCACAAAATGGGACAGATTAGATAAAATGGAGTTAACTCCGGAAATAATTGGTCTACCCGGAGGGGTGATATCATTCTTATGGATTTTAGGTAAATAATAAAAATGTGGTATATTTGGGGAGAAAATCCATAAGAATTGTTTTTCTTCTTTTTTTATCACTCCGTTCTCACATGATTTGTCTAAAAAAATTTTTATACATCTTTCAACTGGCTATAAGAAAAAATTCCTTGGTAGGTTCTAATAAAAATGGGCTTCAAAATCCTTAAAATTCTTTTTTTATAATCTAAAAAGTTTAAAAAAAATATTTCCTTTTTTGAAGAGAATGGGGGAACTGATTGCTAAACTCCTGACAGGGGAGATAAATTTACCAAAACCTGGTTTAATTGGTCACTTTTTCAGAACTCCCCCTTTACTTTCAATTACTTCTTAAATAGTTTGAGGGGGGCCTCCCTTCCCTTTTCCTCCCGCCCCTGCCCCCCCTTTTTTTTATTTTTTTTCTCCCCTCTCCCTGGGTGGTTGTGAAGGGGTATTGGGGATGAATAAAGAGCCCTTGTGTTGTCCTTGTCCTTTTTTTTATTGTGTTTTACCTTAAATTAGGGGGCTTTTCGTGCCCTCTTATCTGGTTTTTTTTGCAATTTGTATTGACTTGATTTAACCTTAGTATGCAATTATTTCTGATTTGGGTATTTTTTTAACATGATTGTGATATACCCTTTTTTTTCTGCATGTTGATTTTTTTACACTTTTTATAATTCGTAGTTTTCTTATAATAGGATCTTAAGTCCTTAACATCTTTAATAAAAAAAGAAGAATAACTATTCCCCCACCCTTGTCAGCTGGGCGAAGGACAATATGTTCGTTCCTTGATAGATTTTTTAACGCTATTTTTTCTTTAAATGACAGATTGGAATTAGAAGACAAGTTAGGTTTTAATGTTCTTAGATCTTTCAATAATAGATCCATAAATACACTGATATGATTGCCCTGTGACCACACAGGATAAAATCTCGACTTAGGTCTTACTATAGGAATTCTATCGTCTTCAATAGATGTTACAGATGTGGCCACTAGAGGGCAGGTGGAGCTTGTATTTTCTAAATCTTTCTTTTTTGCAAAAAAGCGGCGTAATGTGAGCTTGCGTATGAATTGGTGTATATCCTTAAATAAAGTGAATTGATCCAAATTTTCGTCATCCGGACAAAAATTTAAACCCTTTTGTAGAAGACTAGTTTCTGCTGCATTTAGAGCATAACTAGAAAGATTAAAAATCTTCACTAAACTTTGAGTAGTGGGTTTATTTCTTTTTTGTCTTTTTTTATTCCGGAATTGGTATCTAATTCTACTCCCATGCCCCCTACAGCCCCTCCTGAAAATTTTCTTTTTCGGGCTGAGGTTGAGATTTGAGTTACTAAGAACTCTTCCACGTTGTGTTGGGCAGTTGGTGTTTTGGGTACCTGACTTGATTCTAAAAAAGAGTCATTATTTGTATCATCCTGTATAGTGAGGGAATTTATAGAGTTTGGGGCAAGGGGATTTGTAGAGGTTGGTTTTTGTGCACATGGGAGTGTGGAATTAATGGTGGATGCTCCTGAAAAAATGAAATTTTCTTCTGTAAAAACAGTATTGTGATCCATAAAAGTGAAATTAGAAATCCCTAGTGAAGGTGTAGGAGGTGATAAATAAATGGAGTCATTGGACAAATTTTGAGATATTTCTACATTATTATCTTCATGATTCTGTGGTAAATTTAAACTGGGTGGTATTGAAACTTTAGGTGTATTTCTTATTCTATACTGATCTCTAACATGTGTGAGATGGGTTTTCTTAAATGTATTGCTATTATGAAAATACCGTGTTGTATTCAATGAATCAGAAGACGACAATCTATTTTTCCTATTCTTCCTATAGGTATCTGTATAATTATTTATTCTCTCCTTTCTTCTCACTACTGGTTGGACAGCATTAGACTTGGAAGTAGGAGCTATAGTATTGGACTTGGAAGTAGGGGCTATAGTATTATTATCTGAACTATCTTGTAACATGTCTCCTTGTGTATTGTAGGTATTAGAAAACCTGTTGGTTTGTAACACTAATTTATCTCTAGAAAGTTTATGGATCTTTCTGTTCAAGATATCTAATTCCTGTTTTTTTAAATTCCCAATCATTTTCTGTTCTATATTATAAAATTCAGGGTGTTTGGAATATTTATAAAATGTTTTAGTAGTATTATCAATCTGAACCGCCAAATTACTACAATTCTCTAACCTTTTGTTAATTAATAATTCCATTAACATAAAAGAACAATTATCCAATGCATTAGACCAATTACGATCGAAATTATCATCTTTTGTACCATAGGCTGATGTTTTCAGTATTTTCAAGCCTTTTGGTACCAATTTCTCTTTTAAATATATAGATAAAAAGCTGTGATCTATAAATTGAGAGCTTTCCGAAATTAGCAATTTTTCCAAAGTTCTAGAAGTGTCATAAAACAGTTTTTTATCATCTTCTGAAAACGAGACAACATCTGTAGATAAAGGTTCTACCTGTACGGTCACTGGCACATTTGAGAGTAATTTCTCCATCAACTGGCCTCTCATGACATGTCTTTGATTAATATATTCCATGGAGTCACTCAGTGCTGCTTCTCTATTCTCAAATCACCAAACCGGGACAAACAATGTGAAGCTGGAGCTGTTGAGAATATATAGAAAAGCGCTCTCAAGTGAAATAATTCAATACTAAACAGTGAACAAATGTGGAACTGCTCACCTCTTGCAGTTGTACTAAATGGTACAACTCATAGAAACACATGCAAATCAATCAAACGTAGGGGTTTTCCCTTCCCAAAACAGCAGCGACAATCTTCAGGCGCGGGGGAGATCACTCAGCAGCGCGATCCTCCGGCTGATACAATGTAACTTTCTTTGAAGAGATGTCAGCGCTCAGGGGATTGAGTAAAAAACAGTTGACACCTGGGTAACTTAAACCACTGTAGTGGTGTCAAAGTTTATTAAATTTAATTTAAAAGTAGACGCGTTTCGCGGACCAAACGAGCCCGCTTCCTCAAGTACAAACTTTTATTACACGTGCAGTTCTTTAAATAAAACCGCGAATTGAAACAGAGGCTCAATTCTGAGTGCTACATATTAACCATTTAGTTGAAAGACTTGCTGTTACTTATATAAACCACTTTGTAAATATGTCATATTACTAGTGTTACAAAAAAAATACCACAGATTTTTTCCATGGTATAAAAAACACAAATGTTTCCTTACTATAATAACATTATCAAAAAAAAAAAATTAAAAAAACAAGTAAAAAACATAAATTACATAAATAAATTACATTAGATTAAATTAAATTTTTTAAAAAGGTTCATTAAGCCCATTAGGAGTAACTGTATCCATTTTAAAAATCCAAAAAATTTCTCTCTGACCGAGAACTTGCAACCTATTAGGTGTATTAATAGATATTTGCTCTATAGGCTGTATACTAAATCCTATTGTTTCATTCTGATGTACATTGAAAAATGTTTAAAGGACTATGTATTAATTATTTATGTTTTATGTTTTTATCTATGATTGTTCAAAAGTTTAGACCCAATTTGGTCTAGTTTTGCCAATATACTGTAGTCCACAGTTGCAAGTAATTAAATATACAACGAATGAACTGTTGCAACTTAAACGTGTTCTGATGTTAAATATTTCTTTAGTAAATGAAGATTGAAATTTATCATTCTGTGTGATCACATTACAACATTTGCAGGTGGGATGATTACAGGCGAATACTCCTATTGCCAAAGAATTTGACTGATCAGATGCTTTATCAGTTAGTTGCCTTAACCGGGAGGGAGCCACTATATTTTTGATTGTTCTAGCATCTCTATATATAATCTGAGGTTTGTCTGACAGAAGAGGTTTAAGAATGGGATCTAATAGTAGTATTTCCCATGTTTTTTTAGTAGCATATATATTTGTTCATGATGAGTATTGAAAGTAGTAACAAAACTACAAGTAATTATTTATTTATTTGTTATTATAGTAAGGAAACAATTGTGTTTTTTATACCATGGAAACATCTGTGTATTTTATTGTAACACTAGTAATATGACATATTTACAAAGTGGTTTATATAGTAACAGCAAGTCTTTCAACTAAATGGTTAATATGTAGCACTCAGATTGAGCCTCTGTTTCAATTCGCGGTCTATTTAAAGAACTGCACGTGTAATATAGTTTGTACTTGAGGAAGCGGGCTCGTTTGGTCCGCGAAACGCGTCTACTTTTAAATTTATTGAATAAACTTTGACACCACTACAGTGGTTTAAGTTACCCAGGTGTCAACTGTTTTTACTCAATCCCCTGAGCGCTGACATCTCTTCAAAGAAAGTTACATTGTATCAGCCGGAGGATCGCGCTGCTGAGTGATCTCCCCCGCGCCTGAAGAGTCCTGTCTGGCTGCTGTTTGGAAGGGAACCTCTACGATCGCATTGATTTGCATGTGTTTCTATGAGTTGTACCATTTAGTACAACTGCAAGAGGTGAGCAGTTCCACATTTGTTCACTGTTTAGTATTGAATTATTTCACTTGAGAGCGCTTTTCTATATATTCTCAACAGCTCCAGCTTCTCCCCATATATCCAATCCCTTGCCCGCTCCTGTCACCTGCACCTCAAGAATATCTCCAAATCCGTCCATTTCTCACTGTGGAAATGACTCAAACTCTCATTACTGCTCTTATTCTTTCTCGTCTTGACTACTGCAAACTCCTTGCTTATCGGTCTCCCTCTCTGCAACACTCTCCCTCTCAATCTGTCCAGAATGCAGCAGCCAGGCTTGTCTTTCTCTCCAGTCGCTATACTGATGCCTCTACCCTGTGTCAGTCACTGCACTGGTTGCCCATCCAGTACAGGATACAGTATAAAACTCGGCACTCTCACCCATAAAGCTCTCCACAGCGCTGCTGCTCCCCTACATCTCCTCCCTAGTCTCTGTCTACCGCCCTAACCCGTGCTCTCCGCTATGCTGATGATATCAGACTACATTCCTCAATCATCCGAACCTCCCATGCCCGCCTACAAGATTTCACACGTGCGGCACACCAATTCTCTGGAATATGCTACCGGGGCGATCAGGCACATTCACAACCCTCCACAGTTTTAAGAGGGCCCTGAAAATACATCTTCTCGGTCTGGCCACCAAGATCCCTAAACTGCTATCACACACATCTGTCACTCCCTGCACTTGGGCACTCACAGGCACTTATCTGTATATAGATGTACTGTCAGGGTGGCAGGTTCATCCATTTTCATGTAAACCACCCCTATTTATGAAACATGGCTGGACCATTGTAACTTGGCACTTCTTACCGTATGTTTCACCCATACACCCTAATAGATTGTAAGCTCTCACGAGCAGGGCCCTCACACCTTGTGTCTCATTTGTAAGTAATTTTAATGTGTAATGACTGTATGTTTACCCTTGAATTTGTAAAGTGCTGCGGAATATGTTGGCGCTATAGAAATAAAGATTATTATTATTATTATTATTATATAACAAGCCTGCAGTCAAGGCACACCGTGTGCTGCACTGACTGCTGCCTGTGTCTAACTGACACAGATTGTAATTTATAAGCATACATGAATATGCTTATACATTATTTAGTGTAAAAAAAATGTACAATAGTTATCCCTTAATGGGATTTTTTTTTTTTTAAGTAAAAAAAAAAACAAAAAAGTGAAGGAGAAAATAAATAAAATGAAAATGAATATTTAATAAAAAAAAGTTATTGTGCATACATTAATCATGAAAAAAACCACATATTAGGTATCTACACAACCATAGTAACCTGAAGAATTCCAAAATGTTATTTAGTGTAAAATGGTGTAAAAAATAATTTAAAAAAGCAAAAAAATATAACTCCTGCATAAAAGAATTCCTTATACAACTGATAAAAAAGTTGCAACTGTTGAAATGCAAGGAGGCAAAAACTACAAAATTTAGCTGGTCATAAAGTATTTTTCAGCCGTTCAAATTAAGCAGTTAAAAGCCATTATCTGTTGTGTATGGAGAGGACTATGCCTATAAGCCGTACTTCCTTAAAGCCTCCTGACATAAAGTTACATTGCATGTCCAAAAGGAGTTAACCAAAAGTACTAGTGACAGATTTCATTCTGATAGACACTGCTGCTTGCAAAAAAAAAAGACTGTTATTATGCATAAATTTACAGACACTCGGAAACCCTACTGAGCAGTGTCTATACATACTGAATAAGATCAGACATGGATTATACACTCACCGGCCACTTTATTAGGTACACCTGTCCAACTGCTCGTTAACACTTAATTTCTAATCAGCCAATCACATGGTGGCAACTCAGTGCATTTAGGCATGTAGACATGGTCAAGACAATCTCCTGCAGTTCAAACCGAGCATCAGTATGAGGAAGAAAGGTGATTTGAGTGCCTTTGAACGTGGCATGGTTGTTGGTGCCAGAAGGGCTGGTCTGAGTATTTCAGAAACTGCTGATCTCCTGGGATTTTCACACACAACCATTCTCTAGGGTTTACAGAGAATGGTCCGAAAAAGAAAAAACATCCAGTGAGCGGCAGTCCTGTGGGCGGAAATGCCTTGTTGATGCCAGAGGTCAAAGGAGAATGGGCAGACTGGTTCGAGCTGATAGAAAGGCAACAGTGACTCAAATAGCCACCCGTTACAACCAAGGTAGGCAGACGAGCATCTCGGAACGCCACAGTACGGCGAACTTTGAGACAGATGGGCTACAGCAGCAGAAGACCAAACCTGCTGCCACTCCTTTCAGCTAAGTACAGGAACAGAGGCTCCAATTTGCCCAAGCTCATCGAAATTGGACAGTAGAAGATTGGAAAAACGTTGCCTGGTCTGATGAGTCTCGATTTCTGCTGCGACATTCGGATGGTAGGGTCAGAATTTGGCGTCAACAACATGAAAGCATGGATCCATCCTGCCTTGTATCAACGGTTCAGGCTGGTGGTGGTGGTGTCATGGTGTGGGGAATATTTTCTTGGCACTCTTTGGGCCCATTGGTACCAATTGAGCATCGTTGCAACACCTTGTTGAATCTATGCCACGAAGAATTGAGGCAGTTCTGAAGGCAAAAGGGGGCAAAAACCCGTTACTAGCATGGTGTACCTAATAAAGTGGCCCGTGAGTGTATAGAACAACTGAACTGATTCCGCACTGTGGCACTATGTTGCCTATTTATACAAAGAGATATTTTGAATTACAACTCACATAGAAGTGAAACAAGGACTACACATCCTCACACTATACGTTGCTTCTCAGCAAAATTTTACAAAAAATTAACAGGAGATTCTTAGTATACTTTTTGATCAAATGCCACTTCACGGCGACCTCTTTAACCCCTTACCGACATTTGACGTACCCATACATCAAGGTCGGGTAGGGGATCCCACAAATTGACGTGTGGGTACATCATTGCGATCTTGCGAGCTCACAAACGGAACTCGCAAAATCGTAGCATGGGACCAGCGGTATATTATCGTTGGCATCATGTCGTATCCCCCTTACTCAGGCCACGGGTGATTAAATCTTCATGGTCGTGAGATCGAAGCTGCAGGCAGGAGGAGTGAGCCCCTCCTGCTTGCGATCGGCACAGCAAGCAGCAGAGACACCGTATCCTTTGCACTCTTTAAACCCTTATCGACCTATGACGTATGGGTATGTCACAGTTCCGTTAAGGAGCTAACATCTGGCTGTTACAGCGCAGGAAGGCACAGCCGCCATCCCGCGCTGTTTAACCCCTTAGACGTCACAGCACAGATGGCTGTGGCGTCCAATTGAATGAGAGACGGTGCGTGGCACCGTTTCTCATTCCGATCGGGACACCCGTAGCGAAATCATGGGGTTCCAATTGGTGAACATGGCAGCTCTAAGCCTTGTGAAGGCTTCCATCACTGCCATGTTTTTGATTTCCCCAATTTCGGCCCCAGGCGGGAAGTGTGGATACCACCATCTTTGTACACCCTAATGCATTGTCTATATATTGCTCTCGGTTGTAGAAACTATCGCGCCCCCTAGTGGTGAAAAAATTCCAAACGTCAAAATTGTGTATTTTTTGGTCATTTCGCATCCCATAAAAATTGGAATAAATTTAATCAAGAAAGTCACATGCAAGCCAAACTGATAGCAATAAAAAGTACACTTCAGCCTGCAAAAAAAGCACCCTCACTCAAGTCCGGAGGTGTTAGTACAAAAAAGTTATTGGTTGTAGAAAATGGGACTGCGGCGCAAATATAAAAAATTTAAAATGTTTGGAATTTTTTACGGCACCAAGACATAACGGAAGCCGTACATGTTTGGTATTGCCGGATGCATATCACCCTGTAGAATACAGATAACACATCAGTTTTACCAAGTATTGAACGCCATAAATCAAAACACAAACCGCAAACATGGCGCAAGTATGTTTTTTTTACATTTTGCCCCACTTAGAATTTTTTTGCAGTTTCCCAGTATATGCTATGATAATATGAATAACACCATTAGAAAGTACATCTTGTCCTGCAAAATAAAAGTCCCATATCTCTATGTAGGTGGAAAAATAAAAAAAAGTTATGACTCTGGGAAGGCAAAGAGGGAAAAACGAGTGTGACAAAAAAAAAAATAGGCCTCGGCGTTAAGGGGTTAAAAATTGTGAGGTATGAGTTATTGTATATGAACAATCCAGTTATATGAACAGTTAGCAAATGTGGACAGCCCGTATATGGTCACTGCCAAATGATGTTGCTCTCAAGAAAACAAGAAAGGACTGCTGGAGCCTGGAGAGGTAAATCTCCACCAAGAATCTTTTCCCTAACCCCCTTTGTGCCGCGGTCCACTACGGATTGTTACATTAACCTCTTCATTGCTGTAAACCTCCAAATATTATTATATAAATCCCTTTGTTGCCACAGACTACCACGGATACTTACTGTCAGGAAAGCCCGCGCCCACTCGAGGGTCGCCGGCCTGACGTGGCGGGTATACGTGACGAGGTGCTCCCCTTATGGGCACACAAGGTCAGCTGGAGACAGTTTCACAGTTAACCACTGTCCACCCAGTCACAGGAAGACCGAGGGAGAGCGAGAGGATATCCCACTCACCCACAACCCTGAACGGCTGGAAGAGATTTGTTTACCCACAGCGGTGAAACATAACTCTGCCAGCCCGGTAAACTACCACAAGTTCCTCGTTAGCTATAAGCCTGGTCCATTACAGACTTATAACAGACCAGGAACCAGCCAGGTAGCGATATATTAAAGTCTGAGAAGACAGACATGTGAGATCGGGGCGATCAAGACAACAGACCAGCTCAGGATCAAAGTTTAAAGATTTTATTGCCTTGGGGCCATACTAGACAAACAATACATACATAGGGATATAACTATACAGATATTGGTCAGAGGTGCAAATACAATATGGGTGAGGGGGTACACAGAAAGCAGCAGTGTGTGTCTATTTACCTTAGGTTGGCCTTGTGCTGGGCATACACAGGGTTGAATGCAGTCTACTGGTTCTGGACGATCACGGTATGCTCAACGTAACCCCCTTTCCCAATTTAGATGACCCTTGGTCCAGTTGGGCTCAGACTTTTAACTGTACTGGGACATCCCACATCACACCCTGTCACACCCCTGGTACGGTCTACATGCTTCTCCCTTCCAGGGCCATGCTGTTCCTAGCTTCCGACACAAAACGGACCACATCCTGGCAGGGAAATGGGACAAAGCTAAGCCAGCGGTACTATCATAACTAGATGGGCATAAGCTATGGCCAGATACCAAACACCAGGGCACTGCTCTGCACCTAGTACCAGTTTCCATTTATCCCTGCGCGTCAGTGGTACAAACTTGGGAGTGACAGCTATGCGTGTGGGACGTTTCATATTTAAAAGTATGATACTGGAATATACCTGTGATGTACTGATATTCCATAATTCCTTATGAAACTTTGGCACTGGCTGTCTGCTACATTTCTTTGATGCTTGGTGTCTGGGCACTGTGACAAGACAAAAGGCCTTGTCATCGAGGGTCGATATGTGCACCGTACCTTAGGGCTGCGGTGGAGTGAGCCAAATAAATAGGTCTGCAACCTTAGGTTGCAGACACCTTGGATATGTTTACATCACTGCTTTAAGCAGTGGATTCCGGGCCTGGCTTTTACTGGAGCAGTCTTAGAGTTGGGTGGAGGACTGCTTCCACATATCCACTCCGGGATTTCCTTTGGCCTATAAAGCCAGGAAATCAGGAGGCCTGGGTGTGGTACACCACTCCAAACCTGGAGTTTGCTGTGGAAGGAGCTCCTATGTGAAGGCTCTGTGAGAGTCGCTGGACTTGCTCTGCTTAAGTGCTGCTAAAGACTGGATGGTGAGCTTGAACCGTTTTCTGTTAAAGGGGTTTTGCCAGGACGTGCCTTATCTGCTAAGAAGCAAATGTAAACAAGCCACGCTAGCTGAAAGAGAGAGAGACACAGCCAGAGCACAGAGCCGTGCATAAGGGATCGTGTGAAATGTTCACTCAAATAATCAAACTACAACTAGTGGATTCTGTATACAAATGACAACACCTTTTCTCCAGAGCAGCTTGAAAGCTCCTTCAGCCTCTTGAAAGCTCCTTCATGTTCCCTGTCATCAGATAAAGCAGGGATCTACTCAGATAATCACACTACAACTAGTGGACTCTGTATACAAAAGACAACATATTTCTACCCGGTGCCTTGGAAGCTTCTTCAGCTCCCTCTCATCAGATAAGAAGTGTGCTATGCGCAAGCCCGGCCAGCAGCTCTTGTCAGGTCGTATCTAATAGAAGCTTTTAAGTAACTAAGGGCAGGTAAGGCAGCCTGTAGCTCTCTCAGGCTGCAATTTATGTAATCACATATATTTAGAAAAGTGATTAAATACCCATTTTGGAGGATCCCACGTCAACATTACATTGTGGCAAAACCCCTTTAATCTTTTACCGCCTGAAGCAAGGATACGTTTTGTGTTATGTTTTGCACGCTGTCAAGATAACGCTGTCTTTATGTTCTGATGGGACTTTCTGTCAAATAAAACCCATATAAGTTTACGTTACCTTTGTCTGTGGTCCCTGTGACGGAGCTGACCCTCCACAGCATATATACCTACCCTGGCCTTGGCCAAGGTGCTAATTAAATTAAATGAGGAATCCTTTGAAGCTCAGACTCCCTGCTGGGTCGATTTCTTATGGATGGAGCATTTGTTTGATTGAGTGCTTCCTCAATGACACATGTTGGCAGTAGTGAAACTTGTGTGATGTCCTGCAATCAGCAATAACTGAGTGAATTTGTGAAAAGCTGGGTGGTTGACTTTCTTCATATTCCTCACACTTACATTAACCCCTTTAGTGTCCTCGACCACCAGAGAACCTACATTAACCACTTCACTGGTCAAGATCACCTAGGATGCTTACATTAACCCATTTACTGCCATAGGTGACAAAAAATAGAAAATCTGATACTAACCTCTGTCCTTCCCTCCATTCCAGTGCTTATGCTGTCCTCTGTGTCGCCGGGTCTTCTGTTTAATTCTTGTTCCTGGTGGTCTAAACTTCACCACTACAGCCACTGAGTGACTGCAAATGTCATGTCTATTGTTTTACAGCAGAGCCCTTCATTTCTGAATGCTATCATGAAATGTCACATGACTGTCTCAGCCAATCAGTGGCTATAGCGGTGATGTCCCAACCACTAATACCAGAAGTCAAACAGAAGACCATGGGAGATGGCAGAAAGCATCAGAGCTGGAATCAAAGTGAGGACAAGTATCCGTTTGTTTGTTTTTCTGTAAATGTTGCATACCTTCTCATTCAGGGCAGTGAGTGGGTTTATGTAGGCATCAATGGTGGTCTAGGACAGTGAATGGGTTAATGTAGGCTCTCTGGGATTAACATTACTTGTTACTTGTTTATCAATTAAGCCACTGATATGAGGGCCATTTAAAATACCAGTTTCAAACAGAATGCAGAAAGGTCACAATGCTACAGTATATGATATACTCCCTCCACCCCACAATTTTGTGCACTCTTTATTAGATGAAAAACATTGGTATATACCAAATTTTGAAAACACAGTTTTACGAATCCTAATTTATCAATTTATGCCTGTCCATTACCACAGCAATAATTTATATTTCTGTAGAATATACTAATATATCAAAATAGAACCTTATTAACCATTTTAAGGTATCACCTAAGAAATGCTCCACATACAGTTAAGTATTTTTTTCTTTTGATTGTTTACACTGTGATAAAAGAAAGAACTGCATTCTATTTTATGGTGCCTGGCTAGTATCCCAGAGAGAACAGAGTTGCATTGTTGTCATTGTTATCTAGTTTAGGCAGCACGTAATGGAATGTTCACTGTGGTATCTATCTTCCTCTTTAGAATTATATCGCACTGTGTAAAATGGATCTGGTGACAGGAAAAGTTGATAGACAACATGGTTGCCATAAACAAGGTGGTACAATCAAATTCCATTTTGTTAAGAATGCTTTTATTAGATTAAACACTTAGGGGATTAAAACATAATAAGAACTTAAATGATCTTGACAGAGACTGGAATATTACACATATAGAATATTTAGAATTTTACACTAGGTGGAGTGATCCGCGAACAGAAGTCAGACACTAGTAAGGGGGAATAGGCTGGAAAGACACAGAAATTTGTTTAAAAAATAAGTTATTTACTTCAAAACACACGCATCATATACTTGGTGGTTGCAGAACACACTTTGTAATAAAATATGCTTGGTTTGTGTATTGCAAACTTAGTTTCACTAACAAAATCTGAGCTGTCTTTGTCCAGCACTGGGGACTAAGCAGTACTCTTTGTCCACTCTAGAAACCATTGACTTTTATCCAGCCTACTATGTTGCCTTGTCTCTAGGAGACTACTCTTTGCCTCAGTCTGCTCTACTTAGGCATTTTACAGGGGCCATCTCTTTTGTAAAGGTCTGCCCTACGATTCTGTACTGTAGAGTCTCATGTCGAGTCTGTCCAAAATCACTGGCCTTTTTTTGGCTGAGAAAGTACACTGCACGTCGCTCAACACTGTGCAAGCGTAGTAAGATCACAGTCGACTGTGTGATGCACTCTGTTCGAGAAGCAACTCGGCAGTAAAAATGCAATAGTAACTTCGCTTTGGCTAACCTTATCATCACACAAGTAAACTTTATTTTTAAAGTCACAGTAAAATAGTTGTCTTGGCTGTACACATTAGGAGGGATTATTTTTCTTCCATAAACTTTGGGGACTTGTTATGGTCCCCGAGTTTTCAACAATCTTAAAGCGGTTTTCTCCCCACAAATATTAGCTTTCAACATGTAGAAACAGGTAATTGAAGGTCACTATATTGGTCTTTTGTTTTTATTTTAGTCAGGGACAAGAGAAATTGTATCTGCTCTGAGTGCACACAAGTTTCTATGGCTACCTGACCATGACTCTGCTATCTGATTACAGCAGAGAGTGATGTCACCATGATCAGAGAGCTCACTGGGAGCAAACTAATTATCTCTAACAAGATTACCTTTTGTTTACAGATAACCAATTGTTTTCATCCTTCACATGTAGCTTGGTTGCTGAAGATTAGCTTTCCTGCACTTTGTCTTTGTAATATCTCAACTAGTTACAACTAGTTACAACTAGTTACCTTTCAGTCAACCAGTCTCTCATTTCCTTTCGGTTTCTAGTAAGCATATTCCTTATTTGCTGCCTCTCTTTCTCTGGGCTGATGTATCTACAGCCTAACTACCCAAGCAATGACGCCCAGATAGTAACAGTCTCGTACAGTCTCTATTTTTATCAGCTTATTGTGGTTTTGTCAGTGACACCACTTAAGCTTTGCTGTGTCACTCTTTACTTCTGTCCACCAGCTTGCTCTTAGATCTGGGGCTACTATACACACAGACAGGGCCGTTTCTAGGATAAATTGCACTCAGGACGGGGTGAAGAAATCCCCCCACTCATGCCACGTTTTGCCACTCTATGACACATTGCATTACCATCAAACAGTGCCTGAATATACAAAAAGTAATAACACAATGTTCTATGTATAAAACTACTAAATAATAGTCATACAGTTACCAAATAACACCGCTACACAAAACCAGAACTCCAAGGCTAATACTACCAAAAATCCCAGGAAGACCAAATACCACCACACCATAACCACACATCACCACCACACACAGTTCCTGAATAATACCACCACATATCACCACCACATAGTGGCTGAATAATACCGCTACATCATGAACACATATCACCACCATTATACTATGACCAATATTAATGCCTTACAGTGTCTATATAGTGGTAGATACCAGTTGTACACAGGCGCTCTTCACACATATACAGTGCCAAGCAAAAGGGTAACAATGTTTTGCACTTTTGAATTTTAGGCTGCATATATCAACATCCACTACAGCCTTGAACATGAGACTACCATAATTTTATAGATAATCATCTAGGCTACCTCATGCATAAATTTAACCTGCAACTCTTTAGGATATGTTTAGTTATGCAGTTTCTTGTCATGTATGACATTATTGTTTTACTCCTAAAATCCTAAAGTTGAAGTTTTATTATTTTTTTAGTATTTTTCAAATCCATCTTTGGCTTTCAACACTGCCTGAATCAGTCTGGGCATGCTCTCGATCAGACTCAAACATGTCTTGGCCACAATATGATTCCAAGTCTCTTCTACGTGGTCCTAAAGTTGGTGCATACTGGTTGACTCACTTGGGTACAAATACAGTTTTTCTTCAACTCTACCCATATGTGGTCAATTGGTTCGAGGTCTGGAGACTGTAGGGGCCAATCCAGCAACTCTACATCTTCAACCATTTCTTCTCCAATCTTGACAAATGCTTTGGGCCACTGTCCTGGTGGAACACTTTGTCATCCTTTCAATACCCACGGTACTCCAGTGTACGAAGTAACTCATCTTGTAGGATACTCACCTATACTGTAGCTCAGCACTGAGACCACCATCAATCCTGGTTAAGAATCCAATGCCTTTGGCTGTGAAAAAAAACCCCATATCATCAGGCTTCCTCCACTGAACTTGATATGTCCTTCAATTTATGCATTCATTAGTCTCCTTTTCCCTTTATTCTTTCAAGCCTATTTGCACCCATCAGAGCCAAGTCTATTGACTTTTGTCTCATCGCTTCAAGTTACCCGTTTCCAAACTGCTGCTACTTTTTTTGTAAACTCAACTCAATGCGTCTTATGATGATATTCTTATGTTATATGGTGATTGCATGGACATCTGTAATCTCACTATTACGAAGCATGTGAGCCAACTCCAATGCCATATTTGTCATCCCAGAACTGATAGACCTTGTGATGAGTCGACTTGTTGACTCCAATAATTTGCCTGGATGTCCACCTATTGGCTTTGGAATAGATGGATGGACTTCATTTCATATTCTTCCAGTTCTCATGGCACTCCTATAATGTATTTGGCAATTTCCTTGGTCAAGAGACCACTATAGATAAGCAGGATGATGCGGTTTCTGTTTTCTTGAGATGGCTACTCTTCAATTCAAACCAGTGACATTTCCCTTGGGAATCGACCTAATAACACACTGAGCCAGTAGGAAATGTGAGAACAGGTTGTAATTTGCAGTAAACAAGGAGAAAAAGATTGCAAACTTACAAATGATCCAGCTCCATTCACCTGTCGGGAAAATTGGTGCGGGAGGCACGTAGGTGCAGAGAGCTTACTCTGCTAACAAACAAAGAAAAAAGCCGAATATACAGCGTCCCGCTAATGGCAATATAGTGGATACAGGATGGCAAGCCAGTATACTTTAAAAAGAAATATCCTTTATTAGTGTCAAACGGTAAAAAGTCATTTTAGTTTCAAGATCAAATAGTGCAACATACCATTCGCCGTGCTCAACAGTGTGCAGTCGGATATTCCTCTGGCAAGGACCGACGCGTTTCGGTGACGCACACCTTATTCCAGGTCTAGCACATAACATCCGGTAAACGTATCAATAGTAACCGGGCGTTGTCCCGTATGCTGGTAATTTTAACCCTTTAAAATCCTTAATGAAAAAATAACATGATGGATATATGTATATTTAAGAACAACAATTTAGAGGAAATATCCTAATATAATTATAGGAAAGCTGTCACAAGTAAACCTATGGACTCATAGCATTATAAAATAGACAACAAAATCAAGATACAAATGTATTAATAGTGACAAAGAATGTCATATTTGATATTCAAACCTTGCGGTTGTCTAGTTCTCAGGGTGAAAATCCATTTGGCTTCAAAGTTTAATAACTTTTTTGTCGTGTGTTGCCTCGTCTAAAGTCTGGCATGATTCTCTCTATCCCCATGCAACGAAAGGAGTGTAAATCGCCCGCATGGGCTTCTATGAAGTGTTTGGATACTGCAGACATGGTGGTTAGCCAATGTGTTTTTTTGGAATCGGAAATATGCCGTCTGATCCTCGTCTTAAGAGTGTTAGATGTACATCCCACATATTGTTTATGGCAACTGGTGCATGAGATCAAATATATGACATTTTTGGTGTTACAATTTATATATTGTCGTATTTTGTAATTTTTATTGGTTACATAAGAAATAAAAGTATCTTTAGTATCCATAAAAGTGCAAGTGACACAAATGTTGTGCCCGCAACGGAAGGACCCTGTGGTTGTCAACCAAGTTTTATGTGATTGGTTAGTTGTACTCTGAAATAAACTTGGAGAAACAATGGATCCTATATTGGGGGCTTTCTTTGAAATAAATCTGACTCCTTTATCCATGATGTTAACTAGACTGGGATCTGTATACAAGATAGGGAGATATTTTTTAATGATTACAACTACCTGTTTGTATTGTGGGGAGTACATTGTAGAGAAGATAATGCCTGTGAAATTTTTTTGTTGTTCCCTTTCTTTATGGTTTTTTTCCACTAGTAAGCTGTCATGTGGCATTAATTGTACTTTCCTTTTTGATTTATCCAGGATTTCTTCTGAGTAACCCGTTTGTCTCATTTTATCAAGGACGACTTGTTGCTGTATTTCAAAATCTCTTTGAGAACTACAATTCCTCTTGGTACGAATCAATTCCCCTGTTGGAATATTGTGAATTATATGGTGGGGATGACAAGATGTAGCATGTAAAACTGAGTCCTGTGATAGGGGCTTAGAAAAGAGAGTAACCACAATAGTTTTCTCTGGTAATCCCATTAATGTGACATCAAGGAAATTTATTTTTTCTTGTTGTGACTGGTACGTGAATTTTAGGTTCATAGGGTTATTATTGATGTAATCCACAAATAAAGTGATGTCATGAGAAGGGCCCGCCCATATCAGGAGCAGGTCGTCTATATAACGGCCATACCACCTGAAATGGGAGGCAAAAGGATTACAGTCAGCAAACAAAAAAGTCTCTTCCCACATGCTCATATATATATTTGCAAGTGAGGGTGAAAATTTTGCCCCCATAGAAGCCCCGCAAGAAGAAAAAGATTGATCCACCATTGAGAGCAAAACAGAATCTGCATAACTAAGCATATGCTAAATGGTTGCGAGTCAAATTTATGTATGAAATAGCCAAGATGTTTGTATATAAAATGATGGTAATCTGGCATCCTAAGCTGTAGTGGATGGTGAGATAGGGAGCCTGAAAGTCAAAAGTTCAAAACATTATTACCCTTTGCTTGCTTGATTACATTAGATATACCCCCTGTAGCTAAATATAGTCTACTTGTAGGTAGATATAGGCAGGTATATAGGCTAAAAAAATATAAATAAAAAAAGGTACTTACCTCTCTCTGTTCTCCCACTGAGAACTGATGACTTCACTGGCGTAAGTGGTAATACATCAGATAACACATTATTTATACCTGAGAGTGAACACCCTAAAAAAAAAACCTGCAAACATGGTGCAAGTGTGTTTTTTTTCACATTGTGTCCCATTTGGATTTTTTTGGCGGTTTCCCAGTATATTCTATAGTACAGTGAATAATACCATTATGAAGTACATCTTTTACAGCAAAATAAAAGCGCTCATATGTCTAAGTAGGTAGAAAAATAATAATCTTATGTCTCTTGAAAGACAGAGAGGGGAAAAAAAGGTAATTGCAAGGTTAATGAAAGAGGGAAGCCAGTGTTGTAACTGCTAGTCTTAGCCAATTCTCAGTGAGTACAATGGGCTATTCCAGATATTCTACCAAAGGAGAAAGAACTTTGATCAAGAAGTTGATTGGAGTGGGCAAAATATATCAAGAAGTGCAGAAAATAATTGGCTTCTCAGCCAAAATTATCTCTAATGCTTTAAAATGGAATAAAAAGCCAGAAACACGTGGCAAGAAAAGAAATACTACCATCTAACTAGATCATAAAATAAGAAGAAATATGGCAAATAAGCATCTAATGATGAACTCCAGGGAAAGTAAAAAAATCTTCACTTATCTGTGAGTACTGCAACAATCAGAAGCCAAACAATTTGCTAGAAACGCTTGTAAAGAACCATTGCTGAAAAAAATACATGTCTTGAAAAGGCTACAGTTTGCCAAAGAACACATTGACTAAAGAGAAGTTGCACAATATTCTCGGGACAGATGAGGGCAAGATTGGTCTAAACAGTAGCAGACAGTTTGTCAGATGACACTGAAACACTGACTTCAGCCATAGTATACTGTGAAGACTGTAAAACATGATGCTGAATGCATAATGATTTGGGGATTTTTCTCATACTCTGTAGGTGGCCCCATTTATTGCATACCAGGCACCATGGACCAGTTTGAATTTATAAAAATGCTGGAAGAGATCATGTTGCCCTATGCTGAAGAAAACATGCCCTTTAAAATGGGTGTTTCATTAAGACAATGACCCCAAGCACGCCAGCAAGCTGGCAACATCCTGGTTGAGAATTTGTGGAGTGACATCAAAAATGTGATTTTTTTATGTAAAACCTAAAAATACAAGTGAACTGTGGAATGTAGTAGAGTCTGCTGGGGCTGGAATACCTGTATTCAAGTGTCAGACATTAGTTGCCTCAAAGCCACAAAAATGTAAAGCAGTTCTCATAAATAAAGGTTTCACAACTAAAAATTAATTCAGTGATATACAGAAAAGGGAAACCTGACAACAAACCTCCGTTTACACTGTAAATATTCGAGTTGGTTAATGAAAACGCAATTCAGTTTGTAAATTGATATTTCAATCATATTTTCATTTGGATGTGAATGTGGAGTACTCCCAGTGCCTTTATGTATACGAAAATAAATGCTATAATGAGGATTGAGCTTTTTCTCATTTGTTTGAAACACACTGCTATTATTATTGTGCACATAACTGTATATAATGGGCATGAACCAATGAAAGAAAATATGATAGTTTGATGTAATGAATCACATTTTTTTCAATATGTGGATGGTCTTGCACATAACAGAAGAGACAACATCATGATGCTTTACGGGAAAAGCCTGTGGAGGCAGTTTGGTGCTTTTGCAATGCTTTGCTGGGTCCTGGCATTCACATGATGTTACTTTGACACATAACCCCTTCCTTAACATTGCTGCAGACCAAGTATACCCCTTAGGGCCCATTTACATGGCAATGGACAAATGCTGGTCGGTATTTGTCCGGTTTTTGTGCCGTGCACACAGTCGCGGGGGAGACGGCTTTTCTCCATGATGAGCGGAGAAAAGCCCTCCCCCTTCAAATTCACTTGCACATATTCTGGACGGAAGAATGTGCATGTTGAATGTCTTTCAGGCGGCCCGCGGGCGGAAAAACTGCCGGGCGGAAAAGCCGAGCAGTAGGGACTGCTGCACGGGTTTTCCATAGGAGCCCGTTATGCTCGTTTGCAGTCGGTTTTTCAGACGGTCTGCAAAACCGCATACCGTCTGAAAAACCGGCCGCAAACCCTTGCCGTGGGGACATGCCCTAAATGTCAACAATATTGCCTGAAGTCAGATGCATCTCTCATCAGGATAATGTATCCTACTCATACCATTCTTGTCAATTTGTGTGGTGTTGCAGGTACCCAGCTGAAAGAGGCCACTGCTATTACGGAATACCCTTGCCGTTAATGTATAGGCAGATGTAACATTTACATTAATGCAGTACCCAAGGTTTCTTAGCAGAACATTGCTCAGAACATTATACTGACTCCACTGACCCCAAGGCAGCAGATCCTATATATAGCATCATGTAGGATCATTCTCCAGTTCCTTTTTTGTACTCAGGTGACTGATAATGCATGCACACAATACATTTTTTTGGGAAATAAATTGTCACATGGGTAAATGATCAGAACTTTAAATTGCACTGTCCACCTCATTATCTAGCTGACTCACACGAAATTGAAACTATCATGCAACGATAATTAATCACTTTAATCATCAGTTCTATCCAAATGTAGATGTTATCATAAGAATATAAATGACTTTAAACGCATTTAGTTGAAATACTTAGTATTGATTTATTATCCATAACAGATTTTCAAAATGTGTAAAAATTCATAAGAAAACTAAAATTCTAATAATCTGTCTCTCTACCTATGTATCTATCTACCTATCTATCTCACATCCATCCATATATCACATCCATCCATTCATCCGTCCATCTGTCTGTCAACATAAGCAAATAATGAAGAAGTAAGCAGCACTTTGTAAAAAAAAATGTATGCTATCAAAAAGATCTTACAAGGCCCGGAGCAGTTAAAAACAGAAAAATGCATCACTTTCAGAATAAAGTGGAAAAAATATGAAAATATTCTTTATTCCAATGACAGACATGTAATGTTTTGGCTCCCACAATGACTTCTAATAGTCTCAGTGTGTGATCTGAAATGTCTGATGTCTTACATCTTAGAATAAAGAGCTCTTTTTTGTATTTTTTCACTTTATTTTGGGAGTGCTACATGTTTCTGTTTTTAGTTGTCAATCTAGCTACCTAGCTATATTATTATCTACTGTTGGCACCCTCATATTTTACCAGGATGATTACATAACTTTCTCTTACATAAATGCTGCTACTTTAGGAAATACCAACCACCTCTTCTACAATGCAAGATAAGCCTGTACTGGATATGACAGTGAGTCCAGCTGTCAGTCAGCACTGACCAGGGCCGTTCCTAGGGGCGAGCTAATAGCGAAACGTACATCTGGGTTGAGCCCTGTCCAAAGGTCTTTTACAGGTACAGTATTTCTATTATTAATAATTTATGATAAGAGATGGGCGAATATCTCGAAATTCGGTTCGCTCACTTCGCCGAATTTCCCGACAAAAAATAACTTCGTTCCGAATTACTTCGGGATGAATCGCGTTAAAAAACAGCTATTACCAGGCTGCATAGAGCCTTCAGGGTGCTGTAGAACGTTGATATGGCCCATGCTTAAATATGCAGAGGGAGCTTGGTTAGGTCTTCATACAATGATTGTGTTATAGTATTACACGCACATGACTGAGCCAGCCGCTCCTTAAATCGTTTCACAAAAAAAATCACTAGGCACTTAAAAGAGGGCAAAACAGACCAAAAAACTGAAGGGGGAAATGTAGCCTGATAAAGTCCATGGCAGCGGACAGCTGGAAAAAAACAAAGCAGAGGCCTCAGTGGCAACATCAGTGACAGAGCGGGAGGTGACGGCACCAAGCCACAGCAGCAGCATGAGGTCAGACATGGCACAATTGACATTCTGGAGGTGGCAAAAACAGTAAGTATGCCACAGAGTGGGGACAAAGACACAGTGTGCAGGTCACGGCTACAGTCCACAGCAGCAGAATGAGGTCAGAACAGTTGGCACAAATGACATCCTAGAGGTGGCAAAAAAGGAGTAGGGCCACAGAGTGGCACAATGACACAGGTGTAGGTCATGCAGCCAGCCACCAGCAGCACATGGAGGCCCCTCAGACAGTGGGACAATGAACACATGTGTTGCAGGGTCACGGCATCAGCATCATGAGGACAGACAGTGGCACAATGATATTCTGGAGGTGGCAAAAACAGGAGGTAGGCCACATAGTGGGACAATGAACACAGTGGTGTAGTCATCGGCAGCAGCCACAGCAGCAGCATGAACGTTAGACCATGGCACAATGACACAGGGGTAGGTCACGGCAGCAGCCACAGCTAGCAGCATGAGGTCAGACATGGCACCAATGAAACAGTGTGATGTCACGGCAGCAGCAGCATGAGTCAACAGTGGCACAATGACATTTCTGGAGGTGGCAAAACAGGAGTAGCCCACATAGTGGGACAATGACACTAGTGTGTAGTCACGGCAGCAGCCACAGCAGCACAATGAGTCAACGGTGGCTCAATGACAGGAGTGTGTGTAGGTCCACGGCAGCAGCCACAGCAGCAGCATGAGGTCACCAGTGGCACAATACACAGTAGGTGATGGGACACGGCAGCAGCACATGATGTCAGACATGGCACAATGAAATTCCTGGAGGGATGCAAAAACAGAATAGCCACAGAGTGGCACAATGACAGAGTGTGAAAGTCACGGCAGCAAGCCACAACAAGCAGCATGAGGACAGAGAGAAGTGGCACATTACACAGTGTGTAGGTCACGGTAGCAGCCACAGCAGCAGTCCAAGAGTCAACAGTTGCACAATGACAGAGTTTTGTAGTCACGGCAGCAGCCACAGCAGCAGCATGAGGCCAGACAGTGTCACAAATGACATTCTGGAGTTGGCAAAAACAGGAGTAGGCCACATAGTGGGAAATGGACCAGTGTGGAGTACAGCAGCAGCCCACAGCAGCAGCATAGTCAGGCCAGTGGCACAATGACATTCTGGAGTGTCAAAAACAGGAATAGGCCACAGAGTGGCACAATGACAGAATGTGTATGTCACGGCAGCAGCAACAGCAGCAGCATGAGGTCAGACAGTTCCACATAGACACAGTGTGATAGTCCACGGCAGCAGCCACAGCAGCAGAAATGAAGGTCAGACAGTGGCACAATGACATTCTGGAGGTGGCAAAAACAGGAGTAGGCCACAGATTGGGACAATGACACAGTGTAGGTAGGTCACGGCAGCACCACAGCAGCAGCATGAGGTCAACTGTGGCACAATGACATTCTGGAGTGGCAAAAACATGAAAAGGCCCATATGGCACATTGACAGAGTTTTGTAGGTCCACGTGCAGTCAGCCACAGCAGCACATGAAGGTCAGACAGTGGCACAATGACCACAGTGGTGTAGTCACGTCAGCAGCAGCATGAGGTCAGACAGTGGCACAATGACAATACTGGAGTGGCAAAACAGAAGTAGTCCACAGAGTGGCACAATGACAGAGAGTGGAGGTGACTGCGGCAGCACATGATGTCAGACAGTGGCAACAATGACATTCTGGAGGGTGGCAAAACAGGAATAGGCCACAAGTGGCACAATTACACATGTCTAGGACACGGCAGCCGCCACAGCAGCAGCATGAGGACAGACAGTGGCACAATGACATTCTGGAGGTGGCAAAACAGTAGTAGGCCACAGAGTGGCACAATGACACAGAGTGGAGGTCACGGCAGCAGCAGCATGAGGTCCAACATGAGGCACAATGACATTCTGGAGGTGCAAACAGTACAAGGCCTCAGAGTGACACAAATGACAGAGAGTGGAGGAGACGGCAGCAGTAAAGAAAAAAAAAAAAATAAAGCATTAGGTGTCAGAAAGTGCACAATCATCAATTCTGGAGGTGGCAAAAACTGGAGTAGCCACAGAGTGGCCAATTGACAGAGAGTGTAGGTTACGGACGGCAGAGCAAAGCATGAGGTCAGAGAGTGGCACACATGACACGTGAGTAGGTCACGGCAGCAGCCACAGCAGCAGCATGAGGTCAGGCAGTGGCACAATGACAGAGTTGTGAGGAGGGTGGCAAAACCAGTCCCTGGTAAGAATGGTTTGAGTGGCAGGATTGATAACTGTCAGCAGATGTGTGGCATCAGGAGCCGGCTGCGCCAATCAGAATAGTGCTGAGGCAGGTAGTTGAACCCAGACTTAGATTCTCACAGAGTTTGGGTGAGGCGTCATGTGCCTGATTAGCAGACGGCCTAAGGCATAGTGTTGGAATCCTGGCCGATATCCACGCCTGATTCATCATGACAAAGTGTCAGTCCGTTCCCACGTTTCCCGTGGACAAGCGGGTTCTCCTTGGGTAACGATGGGCCCCCAGCCGGCACTGAAACACCCGCTCTGATGCCACACTACTGGCCGGGGCAGGACAGCTTCTCCACTGCAAACTCGGCAAAGTTTGTGGCCATACATCCAGTTTGGCTGCCCATTAGTCCAGCGATCTTCTCACTGGGGTGGCAGAGTGCTGTCCAAGTAGGTCCACCACCTGTTGGATCAGGGTCTGCTCCCAGGTACCTGCTTCTTGCTGGCGACTGCCCTCCTCACGGCGTGTGAAGGAAGCGCTCATCAGTGACTCCAGACTTAGGTTGCTGCTGATGGAGCTGGTACTCGCTCCGACTCCCCCGAACCTTCCCCCGGCAGCCACGAGTAGTACGTGAGCGTCCTGAAGAACCCCCCGGTATAACCTGTCTCATAGGAGGACGATGTGCACATAGGCAGCGCCAACTGAACAATGAGATTTCCCTATAGTATTTTGAGTTTGTCCTCCTCTCAATAGCTGGAAAAAGGCTCCCATTTTGGACCGTTACGCTGAGGTCCAATAGGGTGGAGAGCCAGAAGTCATACCTCAGCCCGGATGCTGACTATCGGCTGTCACTAGCCTGGCAAATCTCATGCATTGGCCTTCCTCACAGTGACTACGAGGGGCTCCCTGGCCTCCATCCCACAGTATACTGCCACGGTCTTGGGGCATCTGCCTCGTCTTCCTCATCTCCATCTACCTCCTCCAGTCTGCTCCTGCTCCTCCTCTCTTCACCTAGTAAAAATCCACTCAATTCCCCATACAATGCTTCTGCCCAATGTCCTCCTCCTCCTCCCTCCATTTTGCAGTCCCCACCTACTCAATGGTGGGAGACGAGATGGAGATTTTTTTTGTTTTTTTATGCCACGTTCCTCCAGTCGCCCTGCCCAGACAGATTTCTTTCAACATCTGTTCCAGGACAAGAAGCAGAGTGAAGAACTTTATTCATCCCAAAGTCCTGGCGACAGAGAAATAACGTTGCTCACTAATGGCCTCAAACAAACGTGCAGGTGTCACGCATAGCTGACATCAAGTTTACATACAGGGCATTTTTACTCCTGTCCCAGCCTGGATCAATCAAAAAATCGTTAATGCCCTTTCTCTGTCATACAGTCCGGTCCAACATGTGCAGGCTGGAATCCAACGGTGGAAACTCGCTATCAGAGTGTGTTGTGGGGAGGCCGTTTTCGCGCGTGCAACTCGGAGAGGTGTTCCTGGCATTGTAGGAATGTATGAAGTGCATGCATAGGTTTTCCATGGGCCATTTACAGAATCTTCTGAAGATTCGGTGGAAGACTTCATAACCTTTGTCACAACCAGAGTTGGGAACACGTTGCGCCATCAGGGCGCATGGAGCCATCCCTGCGCTGTGCAGCGCGGACACCATGTTCCTCCATTTGTGTCCTTCACCATGGGTATTCGTTTTTGCAGTTGGCGCGGATAAAGCCACACATCGATTTTTTTTTCTGCTTTCGGGGAGCGTTCCCCCCCCCCTGTTGACTTTCTTTCCCGCCGAGGAAAGGGCCAGGTTTAGAACGCGGAAAACCCGCTGTGCCCTACCCCTGTAGAAATGAGGGAGCAGTTTTTGGGAGGCTGAGAGGGTGGGGTTTGGTGGGAGGAGGAGGAGGCAGAAAAGGTGAAAGGACCGCATTTTTCCAACTGGGGGGGAAAGAAACCGGCGTCCCCCTTTTCCAAGTTGTTGGTGTGCCGGGGCCCCGGAAACACATTCACCCCAGTGGGCCCGAAAAGGGACATGTACGGCCCTGCCCCGTATTACATCCCAAAAACGCCGCGCTGCCCGTGCACCTTTAAACCCAAACCCAAAAAGCTCAAGGATTTGGCCCACCTTCTGTTCTACAAAATTTAGGGAAGTGCAATTACTGGCCTTTTTTGGAAAAGAAATTAGGGGCTTGGAACTCTCCATCTCGGCCGGCAAAACCCCTTATTCCCCTGAACGGGGGCAGAGTCCCCCCCTTTTGGGAAAGGGAGGGACGCACAAAAACCAAAAATTGGACGGGAGTATGGTCAGCTTCTGCCCCTTGGGAAGGTTTGGGAAACGCAAACTTTTGTCTCTTTGAAATTTCCCTTTCCTGAACGACCCCTGGGCCAAGAGTACGAGGAAAAGAGAAACGGGACTGGGGGGATAAAAGTCAAAGAAAACACCCTCCCTTTCTGCAGAGGTGGTACCCTTTAAACGGGCTGAAATGGCATGCTTTCCCGGGGGCGTTGCGCTGTTTTTTGTTTGCGCGGCAAGGTTTGGCCCACCCCATCTGACCCCAAAATTTCCCCCCCGGCCAAAGTCCCACCGATGGTGACGCTACATGTGTTACGCAGGGCCGTGGTCCCCAACGTTACCCCTCCCTGGCCACATTTCCCACTTTCTGCCTCCCAATTTTCTACATATCCCCAAATCGGCTCCTCCGGTGCCCTTGGGCCAAAAAACCCGGCCAAAACCCCCCCGGAGTATGGGTTTAAAAACCGGGCCAAAAGTTTCCGCACTGTTTGACTACCCCAAATTGCTCCCCTCGAAAAAGCCCCCAGTGCCGCTTTTTTCTTGGACCTGCGAAGGGGGTTTTTTTTACCCAGTGGCCGCTTGGCTCCCGACCTCACACTGCTGCTATCCTGCTGACTCACGGCCACACGACCCACTTGCTGGCTGCGCCGCTGCCTGACGCGAAGCTGACGCCCTCTTCTCCTGACGATGATGAAGCCCTTGCCTCACCCGGCTCCCAAGTGCGGTCGGCTACATCATCATCTAGTTGTGTTTCATCGTCACTGCTGTCCTCATCACCGGTCTTGGTATGCAGAGGCTGACCCCTCACAACATGCCCTCCCATGCCACTTGCAACATCTATACTTTGCCGCCTACTGCAAGAAGCAGGGGATATTGGCCCCATTTCTTCACTGCCAAGTAGCTGCTGACTGCCCTCCTCAAATTGTTCATCACTCGCTATATAGTGGCGCTGAACCGAGACCACATAGTAGATCTCTGCTGAGGGAACCGGATGGTACAGAGGCGGGTTGAGGACAGGTGAGGGCCGCTGACCCGCTCCCGGGCCATGCCAACTAAGGGTTGTGTCTGACATTCCCACCGACTCTTGACTGGGGTTGTCAGATGTCATCTGGAAGGAAGTGGATGACCTAGTCAACCAATCAAGAACCATTGGGTTACTGAACAACACACGGCCGCTAGATGACAGCGGCAGTTGTGGCCTCACCGAGTGACCCCTTCTGTGACATCCCCTTGCTGTGCTGCGACCTGGGCCTGGAATGTTTCTGCCTCTGCCACTCGCAGGTGAAGAGCCTGCCACCTCTCTGTCTGACATACTGTTTGTTCTAAAATGTACAGACACTGTTTGATGAAGATATCTGTATATGATAAATACACACCCTGTATTTGACTCCAAATGAACCCAGAAACTAGCTTGGTAACCCTTGGATATAAATTGCGCGCCATAAATGGGCAAGAAAAATTGACTTGTATGTGCCGATTAAAAACTCTGCGTATTTTACTGAATATAAAAGCACAAACAGGCTAATTACCTTCGGGGTATGAATTATGCTACAGAATTTCTTCTGTGGCGGTGAAAAACAAAGTTTCTTTTACTGAGTACAACTGCAGAACAATGCTTAATTAACCCCTGAATATAAATTGCGCCAAACAATTGAGCAAACACAAACTAGTAGCTTTGTAGCGTGTTACAATGGCGTGTTTGCTACGCTACACAACAAGAGAAAAAATTGTAATTAACCTTCGCTTGTGAATTATGTTACAGGAAATTGTAATTTTTGGCGGTGAAAAGACGGTTTATTTTTGTCACCACAGCAGAAAAACAACGCTTAATTAACCCCTGGATGTAAATTGCGTAAAAGAATTGAGCAGCCACAAACTACTAGCTTTGTAGCGTGTTACAATTGCGTGTTTTCTACGCTACACAAGAGAAAAAATTGTAATTAACCTTCGCTTGTGAATTATGCTCAACGAAAAATGAAATTTTTGGCGGTGAAAAAGCCGGTTTAATTTTGTCACCACAGCAGAAAAACAACGCTTAATTAACCCCTGGATGTAAATTGCGCCAAACAATTGAGCAACCACAAACTACGAGCTTTGTAGCGTGTTACAATTGCGTATATGCGACGCTACACAACAAGAGAAAAAATTGTAATTAACCTTCGCTTATGAATTATGCTACAGGAAAATTGTAATTTTTGGCAGTGAAAAAGACGGTTTCTTGGAGTCACCACAGCAGAAAAACAACGCTTAATTAACCCCTGGATGTAAATTGTGCAAAAGAATTGAGCAGCCAAAAATGAAGTGGTATTTGTATTGTAAAAACGCTGTTTCTTTAAATGAATTCAACAGTAACTGGCTTAGATCCCCCTTGGATATTCAATGTGCTGTGAGCAGATATCATTAAAATGTATATGCAGCTGCAGTGGATGCACACTGGACTTCAGATCCAATACTCGAAAAAATCAGAAAAGAACATTAAGAGAAGCAGTCTCTGAGACAAGCTGAGACAGCCCACAAAAATCGCTGTATAAAAATCAATTCTTCAGTAAGAGCTATCACAATCAGCCGCGGCAGCACCTTCCCTGATCAGTACAGTGAGAGGAGTGTGAGCTCCCAGCGTCGCGCCCGGACTTATATAGTTCGGTGACGTCACAGAATCCCGTCGGTCTCTGATTGGCTTCATCTCTGCACATGTCATGCAGGCTTTCCCTTCCCTCCCGAGTGCTTTGCCCCATGTAAGCCTTGC
>JAODAL010046209.1:0-31155 GCA_025379985.1 Phyllomedusa bahiana | reverse complement strand
GTCCAACATATAAGGCTGAATTCCAGCGGGGGGAAACGTCCATATCCCTATGTTGGGGGAGGCCGTTCTGCCGCTGCAGCTCAAGGAGGGTGTCTTGGCAGTGTGGGATGGTAAAGTGCATGCAAAGTTTCCTGGCCATTTTTAGAATGTCTTGCAGATGGGTGGAATCGTTTGATAACCAGATTGAACACGTGCGCCATGCAGCACGGACACCATATTCTTTCCATTGTCTGTCACCATGGTTCCGATTTTCAGGTGTCACGGAGAAAGCCACAGACTGATTTCGTCTTTTATGAAGCGGAGCAGTTCCTCCTCTGTGTGACGTTGTTCGCCCAGACAAACCAGCTGTAGAACTGCATGACACCGCCGTGCCCTGCACATGTGGTATGCTGGAGGAGTACTAAGACTTGTGGATGCTAAGGTGGTAGAGAAGGAGGAGGAGGCAGACATTGGCGCAGGATCAGCAGTTTAACAGCGTGGAGGAGAAAGCGGCGTCTCCTGTCCAAGCTGCTGATGTGGCTGAGCAGGAATCACATTCACCCAGTGGGCCGTAAAGGACATGTACTGTCCCTGACTGTAGTTACAGCTCCACACATCTGCGCTGCCATGCACCGACAGGCTCAAGTGCTGGCCCACCTTCTCTTCTACATATTTGTGCAGGGGTGGTACTGCCTTTTTCAAAAAGAAATGACGGCTTGGGACTCTCCGACTCAGCTTGGCACAAGCTATCAGTTCTCTGAAGGATTCCACCACTTGAAAAGGGAGTGACTGCAGTACCACCAACTTGGACATGAGCACAGTCAGCTCCTGCACCTAGGATGGCTGGACGCATACTGCTGTCTTTTGACAATCGCCTTGGTGATCAACTGCTGGCGCGATGATTGGCGAAGAGCAGGAGCATCTGGACTGGTAGATGATGGCAGAGGCCTTGACTGCCTGAAATGGGATGCGTGCTATTAGGTGCTGCTGCTGTTGCTGCAGCAGGATGGACCACCACATCTGAGACACATTTCTCCCAGGCCACTGGATGATGATGCTGCATATGTTGACGCAGGGACGTGGTGCCAACGTTAGATCCCTGGCCACACTTCAGTTTCTGCCCACAGATTCTACATATTGCCATGTTCACCTCCTCCTGTGTCTTGGCAAAAAACTGCCACACCACCGAGTAGGTGATTTTAACACTAATTGTCCGTACTGAGTGACTGCTACTGCCGCTGCCTCGGTGAGCCGCTGCGCCGCTACTTTCTGGGCCGGAAGGGAACTGCAAAGCAGGTGGTTTACCCTATGGCCGTTTGGCTCCCGACCTCGCACTGCTGCCACCCTGCTGACTCCCAGCCACACTTCCGACTTGCTGGCTGTGCCACTGCCTGATGTGCTGCCTGATGTGCCACCCTTTTCTCCCGAAAATGATGATGAAGCCCTTGCTTCACCAGGCTCCCAAGTGCGATCGGCTACATTGCCATCAATTAGAGTTTGCCCGTCACTGCTGTCCTCCTCAACTGTCTCGGTTTACAGAGCCTGACTGCTTGCAACATAACCTCCCATGCCACTCTCCACATCACTACTTGCCTGCCTGCTGCAAGAAGCACTGGATGTCTGCCCCACCTCTTTGCTGCCGAGTAGCTGCTCACTGTCTTCAAATAGTTTGTTCTCGCTGTATAGTGGCACAGAGCGCACAGCATATAGTAGTTCTCTGGCTGAGGGAACCGAACGGGACAGAGGCGGGTTGAGGACAGGTGAGGGGCCCTGACCTGCTCCCGGGCCATGCCAACTAAAGGTTGCGTCTGACGAACCCACCGACTTTTGGCTGGGGTTGTCAGATGTCATCTGGGAGGAACTGGATGACCTAGTCAACCATTCAACAACCGTTGGCTTGGTGGTCAACACACAGCTGCTAGATGACAGCCGTGGCTCTGGCCTCGCCGAGTGACCTCAGCTGCGACGTCACCTTACTGTGCTGCAACCTGTGCCTGCTCCAGGAACATTTGTGCCACTGCCACTCCAATGTGAAGGGCCTGCCGTCTCTCTCTCTGACATACTGTTTGATCAAAAATTGACAACACAACAAACTCTGTTTAATGTAGATGTCTGTATATGACAAATACACACATTTGTCATATACATGAATTTAACTCTTGGCCACAGATTTCAGTCTCTGGAGATATCGCACTTCATGGACTTCAGGCGTGTATGGCAGAAATACACACACAATGGATTTGACACAGAATTCTCCAAAAAATTGGGTAAATTAACTCTTAGCCACAGATTTCAGTCTGTGGGGATATCGCATTTCAGTCTGTGGGGATATCGCACTTGATGGATTTCAGGCATGTAGGGCAGGAATACACACACTGGATTTGACATAGAATTCCCCCTTAAAAATGGATAAATGATCTCTTTGCCACAGATTGCAGTATCCCAATATAAAAAAAAAAGCTGGTTCAGGAACAGGTGTGTATGTGACAAACACCTGTGAAGGTCTTTCACTCCAGTAGCTCAAAAATTGGAAGTACTTTGCACAGAGTGCAATCTAGTGCTGCTATGGAGAGTTGCTTGTGCATTCGAGACACAGTGACAAGTGGCAGAATTTGACATGGCTGCCCTATTTATAAGGCTGTGACATCACAGAAGCTGGCTGGCTGCTGATTGGCTACCTGTCTACACATGTCATTGAGGGCATTCCTTTCTTCCTCCCTTAGTTCTTTGCCCCATGTCACACCACGTGCTCGCGGTCATTTTAGATTCTTTACCACGATGAATTTCGGCTTCGTTCAGAATCAAATTTTTCCTGAAATTCTTAACGAATTCCACTTCGTTAGAATCGATTCACTCATACCTAATAACAAAAACTATATACATTTAGTATCGCCAGAATTATACTGACCTGCAGAATAAAGATTACATGTCATGTAATTTTCCAAAATTTACCAGGTCTATTGCAGGATACTAAGCATTTTGGGACACATGTATGAAACGGTTTTGGTCTAAAACTCACCTTTTTCCCCATAGAAACCTATGGAGAAAAAAGGGAGTTTTAGACCAAAACCTTTTCATACATGTGGCCCTTTGTGTCAATTTTTCATAAGGCTGCATAGTCTAACAAATTTTCATGTGACTTTTTGAGTTTTCACCATCTATTCCCCATAACCAATCATTGAAATGTCTAGAAAAATACAGTTTCTATCCTATGGTCATAAAGGAATTTTAAGTTATTGTTATTCTTTTTGCAGAAGCCTGAAGTGTCGTTGAAGGAAATATTTTCTCCCTCTCTGGCGAAAATATACATGTCTGATTGGAAGGGATAGTTTCTCTTTTCAGTTGACAATCCTTTTGTCCCCTGTATCAGATGGTATGGTCATTATATTGACAGCCTCCTTCTGTTACAGGGAAGAGAGGGCGTCCGGAAAGTTTGATTAATTATTTTGTACAGAATATTAGTGACTTTGAGATGGTAATCCAGTTAACATTTACTCATGATGGTTCTTGCACAAATTATTTGGATGTGACTATATAAGGATATGAATACAAAGGGATTATGATGTTACCACACAGAACACAAATGACAAAAATTAAAATGCTGCTTGACAACGCATGCCATCTTCCCCATAAGATGAGAAACATTTCTGTAGTTGAACTACCAGTAGCTAAACATAATTGTTCATATGCATTGATGTTTCCGCAATTTGAAGAGAAAGTATGTACCAAGATTTTTAGTATGATTAAAAAAGCATCTCTGGAATCTGTTAATGCACGACAATATGAGGGATATCTATAATCTGGGGTGAACCTCCAGACAAGCCTCTATAATTGCTGGATAAAATTACCAAATTTATTTTTTAAGAAGAAGTCTAATACTTGGCTTCCTCAATCTAGATTTCATAAATGCGGGCACATAAAATACATAGCATGTAAACATGACTACAAGACAGGCACTTTTACTTCTGCAGTTCACAACAGATCGTATTAGATAAACAGTTTTATAATTGCAATACTAAATACATGATTTACCTTATTACATTCCAGTCTTGTAATATTCCATATGTAGGCTGCATATTGACTGCCCTGAAGAGATGTGTCAGGAGACACCTGTCTGGCTCTGTCAAACCCAGTTCTACAAGATCTTTATTAGTTCATGACATTTCTCCCAGCTACATGTGGGAGATACATTGGTATTAGTTTTAACCAGCACTGAAAAGGTTAAGAGAACAGTATGAGGCAAGGATCACTGTAGGAAACTTCGAGTCTGAATACTAAAGTACCCGATGGTTTGAATATTAGGCAAGATATAAGCTACCAATATCAATGTTTATATGGTATTTGTTTTTATAACTTCTTGTATATTTTTATTTAATTTGTATCGCTATGAGAGAGACGTCTTTCCATTGGTACAATTGTGAACATGTAAGTTTTCCTGTGTAATACAGTAATACCCCGTTATTCGTGGAGTTACGTCCCAGGAAACGTGCAATGTTAGCGAAACGACGAAAACTGAGGCCAAAAAACACAATGTACTGTACAGTATAGTATAATGTAACGAGGCATAAAGAACAATGTACAGTACTATATAAGAGGTGGTTGAGTTCCTTACCATTATTAAAACAGCTGCCTGATCATGTATAATTTATGGTAATCCGTAAGTAAATATGAAAATGAAAAGGTGACAATCTTACCACACTACTGTACTGTACTACCATAGACAATTATAGCATATGTAGGATCTAGGATATGTCATCATTGTCTGATAAGTACATGGAGGAAACTACTAAATAGGGAGGCTTATTATATATTCCTGTTTGACACTAGCCACCCTAAGGGGTTAACCCATAGACATGACCTTATTTTACATTATTGATGATTTTAATCATGTAAATCACAGACAAATGGGACATTAATTACTCAAAAACAAAACCACAAGGCCATACTTACAGCTCAATGGCTGGACTATAGATTGAATCACGTAGTAGGCAACACAGGGCCATTTGCCACAATGGAAAGATATAATAGGTGCAGATAATTAATGAGCAGACGCTCACACACCCATCCACTAGGGGAGCAGCTGAATGATAAAAAAAAACTGCACCTTAAAATAGGTACCAGTTCACACCAGTATGCAAAAAGCCACAGTATAATAAATGGGGAGACTGCACAAATGCAAAACCGATAAGACAACCATTCACATGTCTTCCATGTATGAGGGGAGTGGTTGCTGGTATTATAATTGCATAAAGATAAGGCGATACAAACTTCATTTGTATCTCCTCATTGGTTGATAATTAAGTATTTATTACATCACTTCGTACTCTCTAGTATGCTATGAATAAGGGCCATTTGAGAGCCTGAAACGCATAAGCGAGGTATTTTGTATCCTGTTTTTATGCCTGTTGGAATTTATCTTCTGTTTGGAATAAAGTTTCAAAGTTTCAGAGGAAAACTAGATGCCTCATTTTCTAAGTTTCCATTGTGGGTGGCTTGTAGTTCACACACCATCAGTGCATTCCTGGACTTATTTCTGGTGAGCTAAATCTCTACGTATGTGTGCATATTATTGTCTGATAGATGCGGGTATCAGAGGTGGGACCCACCCTTATCACAGGAATGGTCCCTCAAAAAAAAAGTTACACAGCAGACTGGAGAGCCGATCACTTTTGTACCTGACTTTCCATTCTGTTCCCTTTGCAGAGAACCATCCCTCACGCATAGGGGTGGCAACATATGCTTTGGGGCTGTTTCTCTGCAGAGGGACCAGGATGACTGATCTGTGTACATGAAATAATGAATGGGGCCATGTATCTTGAGATTCTGAGTGCAAACCTCCTTCCAACAGCAAGGTCATTGAAGATGAAACGTGTGTGCCAACCTTGTGAAGACTTACAGAAAATGTTTGACCTCTGTCATTGCCAACAAAGGATATAAAACAAAGTATTGAGATGAACTTTTGTTATTGACCAAATACTTATTTTCCACCATAATTTGCAAGTAAATCCTTTCCAAATCAGACAATGTGATTTTCGGGATTTGTTTTCTCATTTTGTCTCTCATAGTTGAAGTCTATCTATGATGTCAATTACAGGCTTCTCTCATCTTTTTAAGTGGAAGAACTTGCACAATTGGTGGCTGACCAAATACTATTTTCCCCACTGTATCTTCAGGGCTGTATGTAGTATTCATGCTGCCCTAGGTAATTTAGATAGCTGTCAGCCAAATGCTGGTTAGGGTTTCTATATTTTTACAGGTTTTCCCTTTGGACTATATTGGATCAGCTTCTCTTTCTCTATCATATAAATCTATATATCACAAAACTCAGCTCCTCTCCTCTACCCTATAACCAGGGCCATTTTATCCATTGGGCACACTAGACAGTTGCCAAGGGGCCCCACATGCATAGTGCCCCCCCATGTGGTGAATGTATGTGGGTTGGAGCTGCTTATTTAACTGCTTCTGTGTTCTTAAGACATGCAAAGAGTTAAAGAATCATGGTGGAAAGGGGAACCATCGGCTAACTGCCCTGCCAATCAGTCTTGTAGGCCACAAGATGTCAGCGGGGTGTTCTGATGTAGACGACGTGATGATATGGGTGTGGTGGGGGTCATTAGAAGTATGGCCTCATGTGGGTTTCATGTTTGGGCTTGGGCTGGTTGATGTAATGTATTTAAACAGGGCCCACAATTGTTATGCATGATGTCCAGCTCCAGTCCTCTATCGTATAACCCTATAAATCACAGAGCTCAGCTTCTCTCCCTCTATCATATAACCTATATATCACAGAGCTCAGCTCCTCTTCTCTATCACATAACACTATATATTACAGAGCTCATCTTCTCTCCTCTATCATATGACCCTATATATAAAAGAGCTCAGTTTCTCTCCTCTATCATATGACCATATATTTCAAAGAGCTCAGCTCCTCTCCTTTATCATATAACCAGGGGCGTAACTACCGGGGTAGCAGGGGTAGCAGTTGCTCCGGGGCCCGTGCGCTCAGGGGGGCCCGCGCCCCGAGCCAGCTGCTACTGCGTCCGCTACCCCAGTAATGCCGCTCCTGGGCCCGCCGGCAGTGAACTTAACAGTTCACTGCGGCGGGCAGGGAGCTGACGGGCCCGGCGCATCCCGCCTCTGAACGCCCGGGCCCCCCGGCCCGAGCGTTCAGAGGCAGCGCTACAGGGAGGTAGCAGAGCGGAGCGACCCTCCGCCCTGTTTCTTCCCCTGCCGGCGCTCTCTGATCACATGGGCGCGCGCGGTGACGTCACATCACCGCGCCGCCCGCGCTGAGCACAGAGGCTGCAGGGAAAGTAGCAGACCGGAGCGAGCGGCGCATCGGGGGAGCGTGGACCGAGGTGAGTAAACTATTTATTATTTTACCTTTCCCTAAGCCTGCCTGTATACCCCCTAAGCCTACTGTATACCCCATACGCCTGCCTGTACACCCCCTAAGCCTCCCTATACACCCCCTAAGCCTGCCTATACACCCCTAGCCTGCCTATACACCCCCTAGCCTGCCTATACACCCCCTAGTCTGCCTGTATACCCCATAAGCCTGCCTGTATACCCCCTAAGCCTGCCTGTATACCCCTAAGCCTGCCTATACACCCCCTAAGCCTGCCTGTATACCCCTAAGCCTGCCTGTATACCCCTAAGCCTGCCTATACACCCCTAAATCTGCCTGTATACCCCTAAGCCTGCATATACACCCCCTAAGCCTGCCTATACACCCCCTAAGACTGCCTGTATACCCTTAAGCCTGCCTGTATACCCCTAAGCCTACCTGTATACCCCCAAGCCGGCCTATACACCCCCTAAGCCTGCCTATACACCCCCAAGCCTGCCTGTATACCCTCAAGCCTGCTTGTATACCAGTAAGCCTGCTATACACCCCCTAAGCCTGCCTATACACCCCCTAAGCCTGCCTATACAGCCCCTAAGCTTGCCTATAAACCCCCTAAGCCTGCCTATACAGCCCCCAGCCCGCCTATACAGCCCCCAGCCCGCCTATGCAGCCCCCAGCCTGCCTATACAGCCCCTAGCCTGCCTATACAGCCCCTAGCCTGCCTATACAGCCCCTAGCCTGCCTATACACCCCCTAGCCTGCCTATACACCCCCTAGCCTGCCTATACAGCCCCTAAGCCTGCCTGTATACCCCTAAGCCTCCCTATACACCCCCTAAGCCTGCCTGTATACCCCTAAGCCTCCCTATACACCCCCTAAGCCTGTCTGTATACCCCTAAGCCTCCCTATACACCCCCTAAACCTGCCTGTATACCCCTAAGCCTCCCTATACACCCCCTAAGCCTCTATATAACCCTAAGCCTCCCTATACACCCCCTAAGCCTGCCTGTATACTCCTAAGCCTCCCTATACACCCCCTAAGCCTGCCTGTATACCCCTAAATCTCCCTATACACCCCCTAAGCCTGCCTGTATACTCCCTAAGCCTGCCTGTATACCCCCTAAGCCTCCCTATAACCCCCTAAGCCTGCCTGTATACCCCCTAAGCCTGCCTGTATACCCCTAAGCCTGCCTGTATACCCCCTAAGCCTGCCTGTATACCCCCCAAGCCTGCCTATACACCCCCCCAAGCCTGCCTGTATACCCCCTAATCCTGCCTATATACCCCCTAAGCCTGCCTATACACCCTCTAAGCCGGCCTTTATACCCCCTAAGCTTGCCTTTATACCCCCTCCAGCTTGCCTTTAGACCCCCCCCCCCCCCAGCTTGCCTAGATAGCCCTCCCAGCTTGCCTAGATAGCCCTCCAAGCCTCCCTAGATAGCCCTCCCAGCCTACCTATATAGCCCCCTTAGCCTGCCTAGATAGCCCCCTCAGCCTGCCTAGATAGCCCCCTAAGCCTGCCTGAATAGCCCTATAGCTACCGTGAAGCCTGTCTGCCTATATAGCCCCTATAGCCCCCGAAAGCTTGCCTACCTATATAGCCCCCAAATCCTGCCTGTCTACTTATATGGGGCCCCTTTAGCTACCTAAACCCTACCTATATGGCCCCTATAGCCCACCTAACCCCTGTCTACCTGTATGGCTCCCTAAACCCTGCCTGCCTAAATGGACCCCATATAGCCAGGGGGGCAGGTGCTGGAAAAGTCAGGATTCTAAGATATTTGTGTCTAAATCTGCAGGGATAAGTGGTTGGGAGACGTCATCATGACGGACTGGACCGGATGCAGAACAAAGGGGAAAGTCAACGACTCGTCAGAGAAACGTCACCTGTGAGTCACAAGATGTAACTACACTGTAATCACTTATATGTCTACAGAGCCTGTGTACACTGGTGTCTACCACTATATGGTCACTGTATGGTGGTTATATACAGTCTGCAGAGCCTGTGTACACTAGTATATACCACTATATGGTCACTATATGGCGGTACTATTGGTCTTTGTGTACTGATCAGTAATAGTGTAGGGGTATTATTCAGTCACTATGTGGTGGTAATTTGTGGTCATGTTCTGGTGGTATAATCAGGTCCATATGTAGTAGGGTTATTGGTAATATTGGTTTTGGTATAGTGGATTTGTTTGGTAGCAGTATGATGGTGATATGTAGGGTGAGGTATTTGCCCCTTGTATTATCTACATTACGTAACAAAATGTCTTGGTACATGGTCATGGTCAGGGAGGCGGGCGAGGGGAGGTGGGGATAGGGGGCCCCATCCAAAAGTTTGCTTTGGGGCCCTGGCTTCTCTAGCTACGCCCCTGCATATGACCATATGTATAACAGAGCTCAGCTCCTCTCCTCTATCATATAACCCTATATATCACAGAGCTCAGCTCCTCTCCATTATCAGAAAACCTATATGTTACAGAGCTCATCTTCTCTCCTCTATCATATAGTCCTATATATCACAGATTTCAGCTTCTCTCCTCTATCATATAACCCTATATATCACAGAGCTCAGCTTCTCTCCTCTATCATATAACCCTATATTTCACCGAGCTCAGCTTCTCTCCTCTATCATATAACCCTATATATCACAGAGTTCAGCTCCTCTACACTATCATATAACCCTATATATCACAGAGTTCGGCTCCTCTACACTATCATATAACCTATATATCACAGAGCTCAGCTTCTCTCCTCTATCACATCCTGCTCTCAGGGCAGAATAAACCACCTTCTCTTTAAAGGTGCTATCATTATTACCTTCCCTTTAAAAGTGTTATTGTTTCTATGTGCAGGAAAAACATTTCACTTGAAACACTTGAAACCAAATAAACACACGTTTTTCATCTTTAAGCAATGTTAATTTATTTATCAAAATTACAAAAAAATATATTCCTATGTGAGACTTGTAAAAAGTGTAATATACTGTATGTCCTGAATCAATTCACATGCTGTGCACACCTCCAAGTCATTGTCTCCCACTTGCAATACTAAAATCAGCAGGGACCTGTCCAGGTCAGCGTAGCAAAGCACCTCTGGCACCACACTTGACCACATCATTCCTCTACTTCCAATCCAATGCACCACAGCCACCTCAAGGTGGAAGCCAAGTTGTCTGCATAGTAGAGCCCCCACTTTATCCTCATAGGAGACCACATCATCCGAAGTAACAGCCCAATCAACCCAACTACGCCAAGCAGCCTGATATGCTGACCACATGCCAACCGACAAAGATCCCTGAATCAGATGCCCTGCGTCTCAAAGACCTTGTTCCAAAGATGACTGGGGCAATCTTCACCCTTGCCCGCTGCATCCGGGACCAAGGTGCGGAAACGATCTCACTGTAAGCGAGAGAGAATCAGCAAAGGAGTTCTTCACCCCGGCACACGCTGTGCCACAACCCATGCATTCACCAACAAGCACTGAAGAACAAAATGCCTGAGCAGCCACACCACAGGAGGTGAAGAGGCCGACAATCTGTTAATCGCCAGCACAAACCCCAAATTATCGCAATGAAAGCAAACCCTCCGGTCACAAAGTATGTCCTCTCAAAGCTCAACTGCCACTACAATCGGAGGCAGTTCCAACAACACTAAATTCTTGACCAAACTAGACTCCGCCACGACTCTGGCCACGGACCAGCGCACCACCACCCACCACAAAAGGCGCCAAAGCCGGAGCTACCTGCCACGTCCATAAAAATGTCAATTTCCTTTATATCGGCTCAAAAAATCATCAAGTTCCCCTGTCAACCAGACAAAATGATGAGGTGCCCAAATGCACAAATAGGAAGGAGAGTCCGACAGACCCACGCAAAAGAAGTCGTACAAATAATGCATAACTGATGACAAACCGGACACCTCACGAACCACCCATTCCAAAAAGATACTAAATGCCTCAATATCCAGGCAAGAAATAGAGCAAGCAATCATAAGAGAATGGTCAACAAAATATTCGTTATCCCAAAAACAACCCAATAAACGCAAACTATCTAGGTGAACCAGCAACAGGCGAAAAGCCAATTCGATGTCTGTTTTCACCATCAGTGAATCCCTCCCATTCAGATGCACCAAGCGTACTGCCACATCAATCGACGTATACACAATTGAACAAAGCTTGAGTGCAATGCCATCGTTCACCGACTGTCCCTTGGGAAATGATAGGTGATGGATAAGTCGAAACCTTCTTAGGGACAACCCCCAATGGTGAAACTATTAAGTCCGGATCAGGGGAGGGGGGAGTGGAATGGACCCCTCATTCTACCCAAGGAAACCTCTTTATTTAATTTTTCCCCCACCACGCTAGGATAGGAATACACGGACTTCAATTCCTTAAAGAAAGAGGAACCTGATGAGCGAGGGCAGGAATCTGAAAACCGTTCAAGAACCCGTCATGCAATAATACCGCCATATCCCTGTCTTCAGACCTACTTAGATATGGCTCCATCTCGTGCAGCTTCACCGGAGTCATCTCCTTGGCCAGTACCCCCTGCCCCTTTTCCCCTTCCCTTCTTGAAACATTGCACTGACCATCATTGATCTCCCAGCACAGACCTTTCTGACTTCCTGTGGCACCCCCAAACCCTGAACCACCCGATGACCTGGTGTGGCCGATAAAACCACCCCTCCCTCCCCAAAAGGGCTGACTGAAACGCATGGGCATCATCACCTGTTACCAAAGGGCAATGTCCTTGCGATCCCACCGAATACTGAGTCTCATCACCTTCCACTGCCTAAATTGCTCATCATAGCGTAACCACACCATGCCCCTATAGACCCGATGCACCTCCCCAATAGCGTCCATGTAGCCAAACAAAGCGGAACAATGTTCCGGTGCCTTCTCTCCTATGTCACTCGCCAGTATCGCAAAAGCCTGCAACCAATTTGTGAAGTTCTGTGGAATAAGCCTCCAACTGCAATTCTTCTCATCCTACTTCTTCTCTTCCTTCTTACCCTTTTCCAAGTTGAACTTCTCCAAAGGGAGCAGAGAAAAAATTTCCACATACTCATCCTTCCAAATCCGTTCTTTCACCTCTGGTTTAAGATGAGCCTACAACGGACCCTCAAAGCAGACATAAACTTCCCTCTTTGCTCTGTCGTCGAGCCGTATCCCATCCACTTTCTGCCTCTTCGGTGTCAGCTCCACCAGCACCTCCCCTGAAGCGCACAACAGCTTGCTACCTGTCACAACCTCAGACAACGGCGTCTCGACCACTACCTGACCCTGCTGCACCCACGCCTCCAGATGGGACACATTCCTCCTCCCCCAGCACACTACCCCCCAAGTGAGACAGCAACTCCCGGACCAACCCAGTGAAATTCCAACACCGAAACACCCCGTACACCCCAAAAACCATCGACTGTAGCAGCAACTGCCCCAAACCAAACTCATCACACCTGCTAACACTGGGAAACACAGAAAATAAGGACCCAGCTGCATGGGGGCTGTGGAACCACTAGCCGTCACTCCGGGCTCTTGGTGTTGCACCGAACCAGAGGGGCGTCTTTCAACCCCCACATGATGAGCTGCAACATCTAAGCCGGAGCCAACTGAGGGAGGGGTGGCAGAAGCTGGTCTTGGAGAATCCAGGGAAATTGGCCACGCCCACGTGGCTTGGGTACCAAGTGAAGAAGGAGGCACAGAAAGACTAGCAGGAAGCTGCACCTCAATGGCAGGAGAGGACAAAGGAGGACCAACTGAACGCTGCCCGTGCTGGCGAACACCACTTCCCTCCCGCCCCCATCCTATTGAGGGAGACCCTAGACATACTCAGGGAACTGGCAGACTCCTCCCTGACCGGATGATCGCTGGTGAGGACCGCCTTGCTAACGGCCGTACAGTTGTCAGGGACCTGGTGCTCCCCGCTGAGCCTGCCCAGCTACTGGGATTCCTCCTAGACCAAGAAGACCTTCCAGGAATCCTAGAACAGTCCCCCTGACTGGAGGATCTCTGGAGGGGAACCCTTGGTGAGCCCTGGGGGTGAATTCAGGGCTAAGCCTCTGTTGAGGCCCACCACATGCCGATGATTAAACTGCAGCCCCCAGAACATCACTGACCTGTTGCCTCAGCCAATCGGGGCCCCAATTCAGCTGCCACCCGCAGCTCCTCTAAAATGTCCGCTATTGCTGCCATTAAATGTGGGAGCAGTGTACAGCTCAGGACGTTCCTGTTCATCCGTGCTGCGCCAACTGAGCTCCACCCCACCCCACGCAGGCCAGCCCGACCAGCTTGTCCCTTCTTGCGGGATCATGCTGAGTCTGCCCCAGCTGCACTGCAATCCGGCGTGCACTTTTTCAACATTTTTTGAAGTGCTGTGTGTGAGGAAGAATTCACTTTATTGCATCCCCCATTCTGTATCTAGTCAGATCACGGCCTTCCCCCACCACAGGACAAGCTCAATTTACATGTTAATCAGCACAGCTCTCTTCCCCAATGCCTCTGTAGGAAGTCGCCACAGCATGGGGTCAACCCATGAAAGGATCCTCATGTAACCTAATTAGCACTGAACAAATGCTAGTCCCAGCTTCAAAGACTTCAATCAATCAAACCCAGTCGGGTCGTCTCCGATATTTCATATCGATTTATAGGCGATCCGCTCATAACTGGTGCATGGCGGGTTCATATCGCAAAATATGGAGCTCCCCGCACGCACAGGCCCATTTCCCGGTTTCCAGGACGCATGGGGACTGAGATATCCAGAACCGGGCCTACGGGGTCCATAAGATAAGCAGGTTTGATATCCAGGCGTCGGGTAGGCCCAGACGGTTCTGATGGTACCACCGGCTCGGTTCTGTGCCAATGCCCTGCCGAGTTATAGTCCATTTTTGGTTTTGTATCAGAAACTGCATGACCTGAGTGGGAGGAGTTCATAGACCGTCCCAGGGGTGTGTAGGGGGCTACCAAGTGGGCCGCCCCTCGCAGATATAAGCCGGAGCCAGGCTTGGCTCTTCCTGTTTGATCTAAGAAGGGGGGTACCTGAGAGCAGGTCCAGTAACATCATCACGCAGCAGCCAGGCCACATCTGCCCCCCGTGCGGCCGGGCACCAAGCAACAACGGTAACTTGACTTATTTTAACTGCCTTTTGTCTGTAATCCATAATTGTATTTGCACCTCTCTCTTACCTGTATATTATTATCCATCTTGTATATATTACCTGTCTAGTGTGCCCTTCAAGGCTAATTAAATCTATAAACTTTAATCTGAGTTAGTCTGTCTTGATCAACGGCCTCACACGCCTAATTCTCGGTCTATAGTATATAGCTACCCAAGGGTTGGTTCCTGACCCTGCTATAAGTCGGTAACGGACCGGTCTTATAACTAAACGAGCGAACTGGTGGCAGCATTGTTGTTTCCCTGTGCCAGTGTGGGCAAGGGTTAACAGTGGAACAGTATCTGGCTGACCTTGAGCTCCCCCTAGTGGGCAGCGCAACGTCGAGATACACCCCAAGTCAGGCCGTCGTCCCTCAAGCGGGCCGGCGGACTAGGCTGTTTTCGTCACACTGTGGCCTTTAGATATTTTTCTAGTTGGTTTGAGCCCTGTATCTGGGGACTCTGCACCCACTCCATTTTTGTACTATTATCCCTGGAATAGTCCTGATTGTGCTACTCTCCTGGTGGAATTGTCAAGTGTTGAGGTAGGTGCCCTTTACCACAGGTAGAGTTACCCTATTAGTATGTACAGTAGAACCTGACACAGAATTCAGTAGATTAGTAAATTAACATGTATCCTAATAATGTATTTTATATTTTTAGATAAAAGTGTGAGGGATTTCATGGGTGATGATAATTGACTCATGTATATGCATGAATCTATGCTAATGTGTGATCTTTAATACAGATGGTCAAAAAAGAGGGATTATTTTCAGTGCAGCAGGTATCGTATCCGCAGGGATCTGCATTCATGTGCTGATTATATCTTTCTCTTCCTCGCAGCAAATACCAATGTAGACCTGGATCACCACTATTTCAAACATACCATATCATTATATTTATTATGATTTATCTACTTCCTTTCCCCTGAAACCCAGCTGAGGAACAGCCGGACTTTATTATTAAAACGACAGGATCTTGTGGAGAGTTCATGTGGGATATTTGACACTCTGTGTGTGTTCAATATGTTTATAGCTTTCAATACGGAACTTAAGGACAAATCCAGTAAAAATGCTCTTAGTCTAAGGAGATCCATATGATGGCTGCAGATTACAAAGCAGTGAACGGTATTTAAGTGATAAAAACAGAGATACATATAATGGTAAATGTGCCTTTTTACTGTATAGGTCACATGACATTTTAGGATGATGCATTCCAAATCTGAGGAATCCGAACAGATTACTGATCGAGTTCCTAATCAGATGAAATACTGCATTGATGTAAATAGTTTGTGCTACACTGAAATATGGTGATTTGTGTCCGTGTAAAAAAATAGGCAGTAACGTTTTTTTTTTACGCATGACCCTAAACCAATGCAAAATTAGTATGAACTATTGGCTACTCTGCTGTAATCTGCTAGCCCAGTGCACAGAACCAGAAATATTACCTCTGATTTTAATAAAATACAACATAACAAGAGAAAAAGCTGGGTTTTTCTCATTACAAACAAGGAAAATAGCAGTACTGAATGTCAATCAGCAGCTGCAAAAGCAAATACGATTTTAGTGTATGTTCACATGGGATGAAAACACTGGAGAATGGAGCATTTGTAAAATTCATAGCATATTAGTAGCAGCAAAATGAATTAGGTCTTAAAAACTATGATCTGCATGTTACAGAAAAACATCTGCCCAGAAAACAGCAGTAAAATTGCTTTCTGTTTGGTCAATATGTAGAAAATGCACGGCACACCTTGTGCTATTGCAGAAAAAGTAATTTTATTCACAACGCTTCAGACAGGATACAAGTGTTATTCAGCTTTCCACATATAACAGTATGCATTACAGAAGTAAGAGAATAATCCCACGGTCCAACATTTCAGCCAGATGGCCTTTATCCCAAGAAAACCAAAGAATTGGAACAAGGAGCCTGGTTTTAACTTGTGTTTGCTCTAGTCTCCTTGGTTCCACTGTTTCGGTTCCTTAGGATGAAGACCAATTTGGCAGAAACATTGGACCGTGGGATTATTCTCTTACTTCTGTAATGCATACTGTTATATGTGGAGAGCTGAATATCACATCTGAATCATTGTGAATAAAATTACTTTTTCTAAAGGTGTGCAGTGGATTTTCTTCACTTTGGATTTCTAGCCCACAGGTATTTCCACTAAGCATCCACGCTCTACCCTGGTGTGTGGCACCATCACATCAACATGTCTGATTGGTCAATGTGAGACTGTGCAGGGACATACTCCAGTTGTAACACTCAGCTGACAGATTGGTGATAGATTTCTAGGAGGAATATCAAGGGAATCGCATAACAGATGTATGGTAAGATTCTCTAGAATTATTTCATAAGGGACACTAGTATTTTCTAACACATTTCATTCACAGGTCTCTTTAAAAGGGCTATCCTATAAACAATATTTATTACCTATACACAGGAGAGATGATAAATGTCTGATTGCTGTGAAGTCCAGCACAGATACCTCCACGATCGTTGAAACAATGGTCTCAAGCCCCCATTTCAATTTGAGTTTGAATACACTGGTGATTATACATATACCATGCTACTCCACACATGGTCTATGGGAGTGATGGAGATAGCCATCAGAAAGTAATGTTCTTAGCTATCCCTTTCAATCCCAGAGATATTGAATGAAGTAGTAGTGCAAATGTCTGACCACTGCTCCATTAAAACAACTATGGGACTGGGGGCTTGGGGACCTCTGTTATATTAGTTACATAGTTTGTAAGGCCGAAAAAAGACAAACGTCCATCCAGTTCAGCCTATTTTCCTATAATGTTGATCAAGAGGAAGGCAAAACCCCCATGAGGTAGAAGCCAATTGTCCTCATTTTAGGGTTAAAAATTCCTTCCCGACTCCAATCTGACAATCAGAAAAAATCCCTGGATCAATGACCTTCCTCCAGAATCCTAGTCACTGTAACTTGTTATATTGCACTCCAGAAATGCAACCAGACCCTTTTTGTTAGTGAATGCACCATGACAAGTTCCTCTGGCAGAGAGTTCCAAAGTCTCACTTCTGTTACAGTAAAGAATCCCTTTCTATGTTTATGCAGAAATGTGATCTCTATATTGACCTTTAATATATTTAAACATATTTATTATGTCCCCCCGTCTTTTCTCTAAACTGAATAACCCTAATATTGGTAATCTTTCTGGGTATTACAGTCCACCTAGTCCTTTCATTATTTTTGTTGGCCACCTTTGAACCTGTTCAAGCTCTCAATGTCTTTCCTGTGCACTGGTGCCCAAAACTGTACACAATATTCCATGTGTGGCCTCTTCAATCTTGTACGGAGTGCATGAGCACATTTCAAGCCCTTGTCATGAAGGATTTGGCTGCTCTTCAGCAGTCCACTCTTCCATTGCCCTCTAATTTTTCTGTCAGAGATAAAAAAGCTCTATTTGAGCTTCGCAATATGACACAACTTTCTTTCAATATGGCTGACAAGGGTGGATCAATTGTGGTCATGCCACGTACTTTATATCAATCTCAAATGATGGTGCTGCTTGCTGATGCCAATACTTACCAATTACTACATGGAAATCCTACTAATACTTTTCAGTTGCAATTAACTTTTCTCCTTAATGAAGGTCAATCATTGGGGATATTTTCATCTAGTGTCGCTGAGCGCCTGTACGTTACAGATCCAATCACTCCAGTCATTTATGGCCTGCCTAAGGTCCACAAGGCTCTCCATCCGCCTCCCATGAGACCCATGTCTCCGGCATTGGGTCTCTTTTGGAACCATTAAGTGAATGGCTTGATTCACACTTACAGCCTTTGGTTCGTCGTGTCCCTGGGTACTTACAAGATACACAAAATGTTTTACAATGTATGGATAAGATTGGCTGGCAGTCTCATTTTTCATGGTTATGCTGTGATGTGGAGTCACTGTATACCTGCATACCACTGGATATTGCCATTTTTGCTCTTGAGTTTCATTTTTGTCACTATAGTCATTTTTCTATTGAGTTACAGCAATTTTTAATTTTGACTGTGAGATTTCTCATGACCCATAACGTTTTTATTTTTGGAAGAATATTTTTATTTACAATTATGTGGAGTCCCTATGGGTTCTAAATTTTCACCATCTTTAGCTAATTTAGTTATGGCCTGGTTTGAGCACATGTACATTTTTTCTGACATTAATCCATTTTTTGTTGACATCCAGTGGTATGGCAGGTATATAGATGACATGTTATTTATTTGGAGGGGGTCAAATGATAGCATATCTTAATTTACATCATTTTTAAATAATAACCCTTTAAACCTCAGATTTACTACTAATTTTTATCTTACACAAATGTCTTTTCTTGATTTAACCTTGACGGGCATTCCTGAGGTGGGGGTTCAGACTGAAACGTATCGGAAATCTATCAGTGGCAATACCATACTCCACTATCACAGCCACCATCCTAGACACACATGTTTATCAATTCCGGTGGGGGAATTAACTAGAGCAAAACGTAATTGCTCTTCCCAACAAATTTTTGAAACAGACTCTAACAGGATTTGTCAACCTTTGTCAGCTAGGGGATATCCAAATTGGGTTATTACCCGGGCACGAAAGATAGTTGATCAGAAACAACGTCAACATCTGTTATATCCACAACAACGTGGTAATCATGTTTCTAATATTCCCACCTTAATAGTTGAATATAACACCTGTTTTCCATCCATACAAAAAATCATACACAAATACTTACCTGTGCTTTCTGAAGATCAAACACTTAGGATGATTCTGTCTCAGGGGTGTCGAGTGGTAGCCAAGCGACCCCAAACTATAGGAGACTTCATTGGTTTGCACTCTACCGATCTGAGTTCTCCTCCAATTAATTGGTTAAAACATCAGGGATACTATAAATGTGGCTCCTACCCATGTAAAACCTGTGCCTTTTCTAGGGTCACTAATACATTTCATGTGAATGGCCGTAATTTTGCCATCAAACAATATCTTAACTGCAATACTGCCTCTGTCGTGTATCTAATTGAATGCACACATTGTCATTTATACTATGTAGGTTCAACTACACGCAAATTTAAAATCAGAGTATGTGAGCATCTCAATTATATTCAAAACCCAGGCACACGTACTATTTCCAACGCTGCACGACACTTCATAAATATCCATCAGTCTAATAATAAATTCTTCAGAGCTTTTGCGATTGAAAGAGTACAGTTAGGCAAACGAGGAGGGAATTTGATCCATAAATTACGTGATAGGGAGGCCTATTGGATTGTCACCCTTAACACCACATGGCCCAATGGATTAAACATACGCAATGAAATTCTATATAATTATTGAGTACATTACAGTCAATCATATGTAAAATATGTAGAATAAGTCTTGTATATTTTTATATATCCCTCGTTTTTCATATATATTTTCTGTTCTGCTATAATGTTTGGTTACATCTCTGGTCTTTTCATACAATTTGTCTCTGACTATTCTTATATATTGTTGTTTTTATTTGTTTTTTGTTCCCCTGTGAGAGATGACTACAGACACATATAATTTACATTGCTGTCTCATTTTTGTCTCGCTGAGTGTATCTGTTTCTCCGGGTCTGCTGCTCTTGCGCTCCGGGTCTTTCTGCGCTTGCGCGTTGAGTCTCTTTTTTCGGACTCTTCTGTGCATGCGCGGCAATTCTCCATGTGTGCTGTGAGTGCGCAGGCGCCGGCGTCTCTATTCATGCTGTCGGCGCGACTTCTATTAACATCATTGTGGGTGCGTAGGGCCGTGTATTTCTTGCTGTTGTTATCTCTCACAGGTGAGTAGTATTCATCATCTCTCTTATTCTTATATAAGAGTTGACCTTGCATATTGTGATCATGCTATGACTAAGGGGCTGATGCCCTGAAACGCGTAAGCTGTATTACACCTTTTGTGCTTGCTTGCCGCATGTTTTTAAATATTTTCTAATAAATTGGTGATTTTTTATTGGCCTACTTTGGAGTGCTGGACCATATTTTCACATTTTGCAGCATGTTTCTCCATGGCCTGGAGGGTCCTTGCATTCCGGTGGTGGACGGTGAGCTGACCTCTTTCTATTTTTCCGTGGTGTGACCAGTGACTTGTATAATGGGAGAATAATGTTCTCATCATGTGCATCTATGCTCCTTTTAATACACCCTATGATCCTGTTTGCTTTGGTAGCTGCTGCCTGACAATGGCTGTTACAATTAAGTTTACTGTCCACTAAGATTCCCAAGTCCTTCTCCAGGTCACTTTTTCCCAACGTTTTTCCGTTTAACATGTAATGGATTTTTCCTTCCCATGTGCATAACCTTGCATTTATCTGTTTTAAACCTCATCTGCCACTTCTCTGCCCAGGCCAACTTATCCAGATCCTTTTGTAATAACACATTGACCTCTATTATGTTGATTACTTTATAGAGCTTTGTATCATCTGCAAAGATCGATATTCTACTGTGCAATCCATGTGTAAGATCATTAATAAAAATAAAAGGGAATAAGGCCCAATTCTGACCACTGTGGTATCCCACAAGTAACAGGGATCCAGTATTGATTGGGATGGGTTCCAAATATGAAAAAATGTAAATAGATTTAGCAATGAATGATATATAATTTATGACTGAATATGACCCAAATATCCTGAGGCAAAGTTCACAAAAGTTGGCATTTTGTGTTTCACTTTCATGTTGGTCAGTCTAAGAAAAAATTACATTCCTTTCGGCTAGAGAGAAAAGGATTCAATCTCCAGAGGAGAAAAGCGTTCTTCATTGTAAGAACTGTAAATCTTAGGAATAGCCTGCCTGAGGAGCTGGTCACAGCAGGAATAGTTGGGAGTTTCAAGAAAGGCTTAGATAACTACCTGAAACTAAAGAATATTAATGCGTACGTAGCTATGTAAAATTCTAGATCCTGGCTGGTGGAGGCTCTGGGGTCAGAGCTGGGGTCTCCCCTGGAGCAGATTGGTTCTTGCCTTGTGGGTTTCAGGGAATTAACCAGTGGGGAGGCTGCGCTTAAAATCTTTGTCTCCCTCCCTTTACACACCTTTTCCCCACCCTTGGTTGAACTTGATGGACACGTGTCTTTTTTCAACCGCACTAACTATGTAACTATGAATTAGATGGACATGTGACTTTCTTCAACCTAAGTACATATGTAATCAACTGACTTTCTAAATGCTAGTGATTAGTGTCGAGCGATTATTATCGACAAAGTTGAAATCGGCACGGTTTTTATGTTGATCGGAATTTTTCGATCACGCGATAATTTAGGTGAAAATCTGCGCATAATATTAATATTGCACTATTTTCGGCGCTTCCTGTCATTTTGGCGGCCAGCAAATCAGCTTAGAGAATAGAGTAGGGTGAGCTGGGTGTGCGACGTCATGACTGGGATGTGTATGGTTGTTTTTGGCTGGAAAAATCACATGACCTCGTTTTACATAGAACAGCCCTTCCTGTTCAGCATCAGTGTGTGTCTGTGTCTCTTTAAGACAGGACGTGTGCTGGGGTCTCTCTCAATACAGCTCAGCGAAAACAGTTCTCTTTTTTTCACACAAAACAACTATGCTTTTAGCTGTGAACATTAGAACATAGGTAATTAGAGAATTTCAGTTTTTAGTTACTTAGGCTGAGAATTTTTAAAGAGCATCTAGCGCTGAAACAGCTGGGGGGAGGGGGGGGGCGAACACAGACAAGACAGGCTGGCGGCTTTTAAAAGGAGAGTGGATATTGTGCAGCCCAGACTCTGCTTTGACCCTGCATTGAAATGGCTTTTATTAACAGTTTTTGGTCAGTTTTGGTGAAATATTAGCTTGTATTGTGTGCAGCCTGTACTTATATTAGGATACAGATCTTTTCTAGTAACTGCAGGTGTATTTGATAGGTGCAAAACTCACCTTTTATTATCTGTTCACGATTTAAGTATGTTTTTTTTCACTTTGGCGCAGCTCAGTTTTGTTCAAAGACCCACTTTGTACTAACAATAGGATACAGAACTTTTGTAGTCACCGCAGGTATATTTATAGGTGCAAAAACCAGGTTTTATTATCCGTACACAATTTAATTAGGTTTTGTACACTTTGGCGCAGGCCATTTTTGTTAAAAGATCCGTCTTGTACGGATATTATCATACCGAAATTTGATAGTAATTGGTGTTGTATTTCATACGTGCAAAAACCACCTATTATTATCAGTACACAATTTAATAATGTGTTTTTCACATTGGCAGTTTTGTTCAAAGACCCACTTTGTACTTACAATAGGATACAGAACTTTTCTAGTCACCGCAGGTGTATTTCATAGGTACAAAAAACCAACCTATTATTATCAGTTACACAATTTAATTAGGTTTTTTTTTCACTTTGGCAGTTTTGTTCAAAGACCCACTTTGTACTTACAATAAGATACAAAATTTTTAGTCACCAGGTGTATTTCATAGGTGAAAAAAACCACGTTTTATTATCAGTTCACATTTTAATTTAGTGTTTTTCTCTTTTGGCACAGCCAGTTTGTTCAAAGACCCACTTTGTACTTACAATAGGATACAGAGCATTTCTAGTCACCGCGGTGTATTTCATTAAAAACCTTTAAAAATTTTGTTTAGGGTTTTTAAAGGCTAAAAAACCCACCTATTTATATATAGTACACAATTTTTAATTACGTGTTTTCATTTTGGCAGTTTTGTTAAAGACCCACTTGTATTACAAATAATAAGAATTCTAGTAGAGGTGTATTTATAGTGCAAAAACACACTTTTTATTATCAGTACACAATTTTTTTTTTTTTTATTTCAAAAAAGCTTTATTAAGACAATGCAGAAAAAGACAACAGTAATATGCCAGTTGAAAGTGTACAATCTGAGAAGAAATAAAGTGTATCATTTAATCAGAAGACATCATATGTCAACGAAGCATGAAGGTTAAAGATTACATTAAGCTGTCCATCAGGAATCGCAGCTAGCTACGATCAGGAGTATAGCTAAAGGAATCGCAGTCCTGTGAAACACTCATAGCATGCCGATGGAGGTATTTGGTGTTAAATACTGTTGATATCTCAAATTTTATATAAAAACAGTAACAACAAAGAAAATAAAATAAGTCAAAAAGAGATATTAAATACATCGGATTATCAATGCATCTATTGTTATATGCGTCAGCCGAGTGGAGCTACAGGGTGCACCAATCCGCCGTATAGCGAGGTAGTATAGTCAATCCCAAGGAGAGCCGATCCCAGTTTACTATCAAGAGGCATAGGTCAGGTCACAGACCTAATTCCCCAGGATCCTAAGCGTGACCCACATCCGCCCTCCTAAACGCGTCAGACCCCGTGAATACCACCCAATCCTTCACAAATCGATCTAATGTCTGCTCCACACCCGCCCTTATTTCCTACCTGCGCTGCAGGTATAAAATCTCCTTAAACCATACAGCCATTGTGGGAATCTGTGTCGAGCGCCACTTCCTGGGAATCAAGGATTTAGCTGCTGTGAGCAGAAATATTAGCAGGTTTCCCTTTAAAGATCTTAGGCTCAAAGGTAGGATGTAGAGCAAAATAACTGCGGGGGAGTTCTGTAGTGATACACCTGTTATCGTCTGAATCAGATCGATAACCTTTTCCCAGAATGGCTGAATGGCCTCACAGCCCCACCATATGTGGGTCATCGTTCCAGTCTCCCTTCCACATCTCCAACAGGAGTCCGGCACTCCCGGGTTGATTGCTTGAATCAACTTCGGAACTCTATACCAGCGCGATAGCACTTTGTAGTTGAGTTCTTGTATCCTACAAGAGACTGAGGCCTTATTAGACAATAAACAAGCTTTTAACCATTCCTCCTCGGTAAGAGTGCGGTGTCGTTCCTGTTCCCAAGTAAGTTGGAACAGTGGGCGGCTATTGGATTGCTTCTCACTCATCATATTATACAGAGCGGAGATCAGATGCAATGGCTGCTTACTCTGGGAGCATAGCTGCTCAAAACAAGTTAAGTTTCGAGTTAACTCTAGCCTAACTTTGTTAGCGACAAAGTAATGCTGTAGCTGTTGGAATTGCAGCCAAGTATTTGGGGACCGATTAGGTGTCGGCACGCACTCATCGTATGATTTAAAGGACGAGCGGGTCACGAAATCTTTGATGCGTAGCCGCTTCTGTTTGTCACCATCGCTATATAGCAGGCAATTTGAGGAGATGTGGATCCCCGGGATCCCCCCGATTGGTATCAGTGGACCCCCCGATGAATACAGCCCATATTGTCTTCCCATGAGACGGAACACAGGCAGCGTAATCTGGGTAACTAAAGGCATCTCAGATAATTTAAAGCCTGGCATGAGGTGGCTCAGCCAAGGTAGGGTGGAGAGCATCCTCCCGCATATCCGCTCCTCAATCTGAACCCATTTTTTAGATGTGGTGGCGTAGAACCAGTCTACTACTCTAGTGGCAGTAGCCGCCTGGTAATATAATTTAAAGTCTGGTATCGCTAAGACCCCTTTTTCCTTTTTCCTTGTCATGACATCTCTTGCTACCCTCGGTCTCTTGTTATCCCACACAAAGCGCCGTATCCATCCATTCAGGTCCTGGAAGAATGAGTTGGGTAACCTAATCGTTACGGTCTGGAATAAGTATAGCAGGCGCGGCAGGATATTCATTTTGACAATGTTTATCCTTCCTATCCACGAAAAGTCTCTCTTCTCCCATCTAGCCAAATCCCCTTTAATACGTGTCAGCAAGGGAGCAAAATTTAAGTCAAAAGTTCTCTTATAGTTGCTTGCAATCTGAACCCCTAAATAAGTGAACGATTCACCCACCCATCGAAAGGAATACTGGGTCTCCAAAGAGGCTACTACTTGGGGGTGCAACGTAATATTTAGCGCCGTGCTCTTTGAGAAATTCACCTTAAAATTGCTAAGCTTTCTATAGAGATTTAGGAGATCCATCAGGGGGCGCAGCGAGGTCTCAGGTTCCGTGATATATAATAGCAGATCATCCGCAAATGCTGCGCACTTATGATACTCAGTACCCACTTTGATACCCTTAATCCTCCCATGACCCCCTGATGGACTGCAGGGTATTCTATGGAGACCACATAGAGGAAACGGGGAAAGACATCCCTGCCTCGTGCCATTGTTACTACAGAACGGATCAGACAGGGCCCCATTGATTATAATCTGCGACCTTGGCGTTTTGTATCGAGCAAATATTTTTTGGAGCATTTCTGTGCCCAGACCAACGTGCGACAGGGCCGATCTCATAAATTGCCAATCTACCCTGTCGAACGCTTTTTCCGCGTCAAGCGAAAGTAGCATTGCGGGGGTGTGTGATCCCTGCACATGGTTATAAGGATAACGACTTCAAAGTGTTGGTCTCGCGCCTCTCTTCCCACCCACGAACCCTACCTGATCAGTTTTTTTATTAAGTCCGGCAAGATAGAGTTTAATCGAAGCGCTAGTAATTTTGCGTACAATTTAGTGTCTACATTTAGCAGCGAAATGGGTCTATAACTGGGATATGCCAAGGGGTCCTTCCCGGGTTTCAGGATCATGGTGATATGAGCCTGCAGGAAGGCGGGGGGGAACGGCTGTGTAGGCGACACCGTGTTGAAAGAGGCCAGCATTGGCTCTGACAGTTTATCCTTTAGGAGTTTATAGAATTGAGCTGTAAAGCCATCCGGGCCTGGGCTTTTTCCCGAGGGTAATGTTGAGATTGCCTCGACTAACTCACTTTGTGTAAATGGATCCTCCAGCACCCTTAGTCTGATAGGGTCAATTTCCGGAAGGGATGCCGAGGTCAGAAATGCATCCAGGTCATCCTGCGAGGGGGTATTACCTCGAGCAGAGACAGTTGGAGGCAGGTTATAAGGGCTTTATATTGATCATGGAAGCTATTCAGTATGTCCATGTTTGATGAACGATTCTCCCTTGTTGGGTTTTAATAGCTGGACGCATAGGGAGGCTCTGTTGTCCCTCAGGGCTCTTGCTAGTAACCTGCTCGGTCTGTTCCCCCAGATATAGTATGAACCCGCGCAAAGCTGCCTGTATCTTGCATTCTTTCTCTCTAGTAGCCTGAGGATCTCATGCTTGGTGTGCATCAGTTCCTAAGGCAGTCTCTGCCAAGGTGCTTTTATGAGCCGCCTCCAGCTTTTGGGAAGTTTTGTCAGCAGAGAGGATAGTTTCGCCGCTACCTCCCTCTTAACCTTGCCCCATGCCGGAATTTTAAAACCCACGAAGCGTACATTTTAGCGCTTCCCACTTAAATGCGGCGAAGTAGGATCTGTGGAAGTTTGGGGCGCTCAGGAAGTGCTCAAATGTCTGGTGTAAATCTGCCAGGCAAACTGAGTCGTTAAGAAGAGACTCGTTAAGCCCCCAGTTAAATGTTTTTGTAGTACTATCCGGTTAGGCTCAAACCCACAGTGGACTTTGGGGCATGATCGGATAACAGAATGTTTTTCCCAAATTGATTTTGTAAACCCAAAATTAGGGAGAAGGACATGTTGCACCCAGATATAGTCCAGCCTACTGTATCTAGCGTGGGGGTGTGAATAGAAGGTGTAGTCTCGGGTATGTGGGTGAGCAATGCGCCAGACGTCTACTGGTTGCACGCTAGATAGAAGCTTTTTTATTTTATTCAATTTATTTAAGGGCACGGGAAGAGTGTCCCGTTTTATGTATCTATTCCCGGGTTGAGCGCTATGTTGAATCTCCACAAAGAATTAGTCTCCCTTCTGCGTACGAGTTCAGGTCGTCTAGGACCGACGAAAGGAAAGGATAACTTTTCCCTGATTTGGGGCATAAATATTGGCTATGGTGAAGAGAGTCCCAGAGATATTGCATTTAGCGAAGACGTACCTCGCATTGGGGTCTGTCTTGGTGTCAATTAATTGTAAGGGTAGGTTTTTGTGGAAAAAGATGGCAACCCCTTTGGTTTTGCCATCGGGGTTGCTGCTGTGACACCAGAGGGGGAAGTACTTATTTCTATATGCTACCAGATGTCCTGTCATGAGATGCGTTTCTTGTAAACAGAGGATTTGCGTCCGCTGTTTAGGAAAGCTGTATAATACTTGGGACCTTCTCTCAGGGATATTAAGTCCCTTGACGTTAAGGGACGAAATCTGGAACACTGTCATGGTGACCAAAGTAGGAGGAGCAAGAAAAGTAGACGGATCAGCATAACACACCCCCGCCCCACCCGGCTGAGAACCTCACCTCTGTTGACATAAAATTGTAGTAACAAAAACCACATGAAACAGCCTAACCAAACATGTCTAGGCAAAAAGAATGTACTAAATTTTGCAGCATAGACCCTGCTACCTGCGAGCCATGGTGCTCACTTCGCCCTTGGGGGGTGAAATAAAAAAAAAACACCCAAAATGTGAGAGTGTTCACAACAAAGGACCTTGGGGGGGCCCGGGGGACCTAACTAGAAAAAAGACTTTTTCAGGAAATTTATATATCAAAGACATCTAACATATTTACGTACCCGTAGTCCGAGGTGAGCTTAATCAGCTCCTTTTTGGGCCCAAAACCCGGTACTCAACGGCTCCACGCAGGAAGAACTTATTGATTTGTGCAGGAGATTTCCCTTTTTTGATGCTCCATCTATTTCTCCAAGCGCGTAACCACTCTTTGCGTCCGAGAGGCCGCTTTTTGGGGGGAAAAGAGTATTTCCATAGTCTAGACAAAATTTAATTCGTGTTTTTCACTTTGGCGCGCCCAGTTTTGTTCAAAGACCCATCTTGTATTAATTACCATACAGAAATTTGTAGTAATTGCGGGGGTATTTTAGGTGCAAAACCCACCTTTTTATCTTTTAATTTCAAATAGGTGTTTTTTTTTTTTTTCTTTGGGTGGCCCAGTTTTTTCTAAGCCACCCTTTTCTTAAAATTTTAATACAGAAAAATTTGTAGTTAATGTTGGTTTTTCATTGGGGCAAAAAACCCTCTTTTGTATCCGTATAATTTAAATAGCTGTATTCATGTGGTGCGGCCCTAGTTTTTGTCAAATAGCCACGTTGTACGACAATTCTGCTATAAACATTTTCTAGCAACTGTTTCTGTTTGTCATTGTGCAAAAAACGCAATTTCTCATCCGTGTAACTTTTGAATCGTTTATTGCGCTCGTTGAATTTCAGTTTGGCGCAGATAGCGCACTTGTATGATAGTTTGTTGAAAAACTATCAATTCCTAGTCCTACTGGGCAGTTGTAAATCCCTGGGACTGAAGGAAGAAACATGTTGATTTTGTCTTACGGTTATTCCACCAGACCGCATTTCGCAGGTTTTCGCTAGAAACATTTCAGTTTCTAATCCTAGTTGGCTGTAGGAAATTAGAGGGATTTAAGAATAGCTGTGATTTGCCGTTTTTAATAAGAGACTGTCAAAAACTCTTCCTTTACTTTCTTACATTTTAATCTTTCTGAACAGGAGCGAAATGCAGGTGGTAAGCGAGCAAAGAGGGGTGTAGGACATGGGGGTAGAGGTACGAGAAAAGGTGCTCTTTCCAGTGCTGGAAAACAACACGCATGCCAGCGGATCGTCGGTTGCAGGACCGTCAGGCCTGTAAATCGCTGGGTCAGGGCCCTGTGAATTCAGTAACGAAAAAGCGTCGCCAATCTGTTTTGCAGTGGTTAATGCAACCTGCATCCAGCAGTCTTACCTCCTCTTCCTCCAGTCACGGCCACAAATGTCGTCATCAGCATCATCAGCATCCGTTCCAACATGAAACGAAGGGAGCCCAAATGTCAACTTGGGGTTTCCCCCCACTGGGGGATAATCCATTTTCTGAAGACCTCTTTAAAATTTCAAAATTCGGTTGGGGTCAGGAGGCATGTTTAAAAGATCAAGAGGCCAAAGAGGAAGATTTTGTCTGCTCTGACGCCCAGTTACTGATGCCCCCTCAGATGAGAGAAGGAAGCCGGTCAACGGCAAAAAATCCCGGCGCGGGTCGGTCGGCAACGCCTTGCAGTGCCTGTTGCTTGTAGCCCGCACTCCTGGGTGCAGAATGTCAGGGCGACCAAGTCACCTGTGTTGATTTATTTATGATGACGACATTGCGGATCCAATGTAGTCTTCTCAGCAGAATTTGCTTGCGAGTGCGTCATCACTGGACGAGGAGGAAGACGATGAGGTAGTGTCAGTACGGGTCCCGCCTCAAAAAGGGAAAGGGCAATCTCAGAAATCCGCTGAGATGATTCCGCCAGCCAGGTTAACGGAAACACCGCTCCTCGCTTCGAAAAGGTTCAGGACCTCTCAAGCCTGATAAATAAGAACGAAAAAACAGCTCACCATATCCTCCTCATGGAAAAACGACTGGGGATTCATGGTGCACGAACCAATCACCCGGCCACAGGTGTAGCAAAATCCAGGAAACAGCGTGAGAGAGGTTTGGTTCAGCCACTCCCCTAGGTAAAAAACCCTTAAACTTTATTGTCCCCATAGTAGAAAAAATAAAAATCAAAGAACAAACATGGTGAAGCTATTGACGCGTTTCGGGTCTACAATTGCAGAGGAGGACCCTTAGTCATAACACAGCTAGCTCAAACATCCAACATTTTAATATAGACCAGTAATCATAAACAATGAACATTAACCCTTTAAAAGGGTCAAAGAAAAAACATTTTGAAAAAAAGGGTTTATATAAATTGGAAAATTAACTTATACCCAAAAGTAACAATAAAAAAAAACACATATTATTCATAATAGAAAACTCAATAAACATATAAAAGATCAATCTATAGTTTAAGCCTTTTGGAAAACATTGTTAAGTGACCCGAATCCAAAGGCTTCTATATCTAACAAAAGCTTTCTCCAGTCTACACCTCTGGTGGGACGATTAACCCTTTCCAGAGCTTTAACCCTTAAACTTGCTATAGAGCCAGAATGCATGTCTCGAAAATGTCGAGAGGCTCCTGAAACGGATCTTAGACCAATGTGTCCTATGTCATTTAAAAGTGTTCCCGTATTTTAGTAAAAAGAGCCCAGGGTGGTGCACCCAATATATTGTAGATTGCAATTCTGTGCAATAGATCATGTAAATGACATATGTTGAACGGCAATTAATAAGTGTTTTAATAGGATATTGTTGTCCTGTTATACTGGAAGAAATAAACGTACATTTATCCATATACGGACATAGAGTGCACCTATTCACACCACATTTATAGCAGCCCTTGAATTTCAACCAAGAGGAAGAATTTTTAGTTGGACAAAACAAACTAGGTGAAAGGGAGTTACCCAAAGTGTGTGCACGTTTTGGGTATAAAATTGCAACCCTTCTCTAATATGTTTTTTAAGACAGGGGTCAGTACACCAAAATTAGGCATGTATTTTTTTAACTAAATTAACAATCTGATTGTATTGTTTGCTATATCGTGTACTGAAATATACATATTGTTTTAAATTTGTCCTGAAATTTATTGCGTTTCTAGTTATCCGCTATCCCACAACCCAGTAAGGTCTTTTGGGGAATAGCCTCTCCTACTTAATTCTCTCCCTAATGAGAATTTTTTCATTATTATAAGCTACATCATTATTGCATGTGCGCTGGCTCTTACAAATTCTCCTATGGGCAGGTCTTAATGACATGTCTAGGATGACAGCTGGATGCATGTAGTATCGCATTCCCTGAAATAGCTTTCTATAGGTAGAAGTATGAATGCGTTGGTTGGGAAACGCAGAAAGAAAAATA